>VJMY01000100.1:0-155393 GCA_009869795.1 Neelides sp. FZ-2019
AGGCGAACAATGATATTTCTGAGTTTCCCAACAATTTAGGTGGCAAACCTAATTAATAGGATTGGAAATTTCACATGAAATGAGTATTTTTTAGTTAAAAAGCACTCAAAGTCAATAGTACGACGGCGTAAAGTTTAATACCTAAGTAATAATGTAACGTTTATGAATATTTCATTTGTGAATAAGAGTTGAAAATATTCTTTCAAATGTCATTTTTCCAATATTTAGTCAACTATTTTTTAGCATAAAATAACTAATGACATTTTAACCAAATAAGTCAAATAAACTATAGGGCAATTACTCTAATTGCAAATATACAATGTTTCTTATAATTCACCGATTGCCTATTATAGATATACATTACTAAATGCATTTAGAAATGCAAAATATAGATACATAGATTATGCCTACGTGTTATAATACTACCTATTTTTATATGTATGTAATGTATGTACATAAATATATGTACATCTTGATTTTCTTGATATTAAACAAATATACCAATTTGTTTTTAATTTTCCTGAATTCGATTTTTATTAACAGTTTGAACACGTAATGACTTTTCTGTTAACTGTAAATAAAACCAAAGTTGCCAACATTATATATAGAATAGTTGATAATCTGAGCCAATAGATAAAACAAATAGATTTAAAATATTAAAATCATTAAATTCCCTTCAGTATTTGTTATCAGTTCTCCATCCTAAATATTTCTATTTTCTATATTGAATATTGGCACCGTCATTTATTTAAAGCAATTAGTCAGTGAACCAAAATTAGAACAGTTAGTCAATAAAAGGTACAAGAATTATTCCATGAATATGTTTTATTATAAAACAAAGTAATAAGTCTAATAAGTGTTAAGTCAATATGTTACCAAATTACCAAATGCTGATAATAAACAAATACGTAAGCATTGTATTATAATATTATGTATATAATTAATAATATGAAACAATGTTAACATATAATGTAGTTATTTCCACAATGTATAATAATACCACACGCTATTTATTGAACTTATCAGATGCTTACATTGTTTGCTATTTGAGAAACGGGTTTGACCACTCACCATTGCAAATAATGCATTTCATGACTAATATACTAATAAAGCTCAAACTTTGAACAAAAATGACATTTAAAGTGTAATATTTAAAAGAACTTAAAATCTTTAAATGGGTGCAAGATATTACNATTTCATGACTAATATACTAATAAAGCTCAAACTTTGAACAAAAATGACATTTAAAGTGTAATATTTAAAAGAACTTAAAATCTTTAAATGGGTGCAAGATATTACTAAATTCAACTCTTGTATTTATATAGTTTGTTAATACAGATACAAATAGTTCTTTCAATACCTACATAGTACTACAAATGGCATGACTATTTTTGATTAACATATCATAATCATTAGGAACGTAAATAAATTTGTGTAGAAGTTATTGAAATTTATGTTGCTAATGAATGGTCAGATATATATATGTATATATGTATACTTGGCTTATTAAACTTGCGGTTGTATGGGTATGAATCTTCTGATGAATGAAATTTTGGACTGCGTAAGTAGCGAATAATGTGTAATACACGTGTAGGTATTGTAAGTTTGTTCAATTAAGTGAGCGTAACCTGTAAGAGCAAGTTCAAATTGTAAAAAAATCACGTCACGTATTCGGTAAGTCTTCAGAGCTCAGAAAAGCCCCAAAATCAGGATTTACACTTAAAAACATTAAGGATAACGAATTTCGCACAAAGTTTTTCTTACTTCCGAGAACTCGATCGGACGAGCGTCTGAGAATGAATGAAATTCAAAGAGCATATATACTCTCATAGATTGTCGATTTTCCCACTTGAACCGGACACCTGTAGAGATACATATATATCTATCCTCAGTCCTATCATTCGTTCTTCCAATTGTCCTTAACCTTTCCAATGAAAATTTCTTTGGATTGATTCGGAGAATGAGCAAGGCCTCCGTGTTTGTATATATTAAATCCACTAGGGGACATGTGAAGATGTAACTCGATGCATTGTATATAGTAATATATGGTAGCTGTATACTTATGTGGAGATGATCAAGAGATTCAACCTCGAGAATGGAGCAAAAAACATATCCCTAGCTCAACAATACTTAAAAACACCTAGTCAAGTCCAAGGTGTATTTTCAAGCGAAATGAATGGAAGTATATATGTATGTGTATTATAGTAAATTGTTTACATTATATGTAATCAATTTGTGTTTGCTGGTTCTACATTCATTCATGAATGAATTCCTTTTGCTTTGATACGTAAGAAAAGATCTTATTTATTGAAAGTTGAAGTTCAATTAACATGTTCCTACACTTGTCAGAGTATTTAATTTGCACATTTTAAAATGTAAAGTATTTAGGCATACGCATAGGAATTTACACTTTACTTATACACTTGAGTGTATTTCATGTCTCTTTTTATGTATTCTATATGGCGATTAATAAGCTATTATTCCAAGATGAGGTTTCATATGATGAGGTTTTCTGCTTCTTTTTGCGAGAGATCAGGTTCTTCTTGAAAAAATAAAAGTGTTCACTTACCTACTAACTTTAAGTAAATAAGAAAAATCATATTCGCATATTCATATTTATGCATTCAATGCGAAAAAGAAAAGGAATTTTTAATTCATTTTGAGAAATAAAATGAATGATTACTTTTTCCATTGAAAATAATATTGTTATGATATTAAATAAACAATATTAGATTTTATATGATTTCTTTCAAAAAAAAACTTCTATTCAACTACCTTTGTGGACCAGGACGTCAGTTTTTGGCTGCTCGGGCTATTTAATATTTAACATAAATTAATTCCGATCTAAATTGAAAAAGTCCAATGTGATTAACAAGAAAATAAAACCATTAAACTTGAAACAACTCAAAGTAAAAAAAAATCCAAGTAAATATGTAAGGAATTTTTGAATTCTGATTAAATAAGAGCATTTCCTTCATGTGAAACAGATTATGCTTCAAAGATTCAAAGATAAAAGAATATTATATTCTTTATAAGTCGAGAGAGTAAATTTGTTGAGGTCTTGATTTAAATAAGGGTTGACGTTGAGGGTCGAAGGAGCCGGTGGATTTCGTCTCTCATCCCTTCATGGGGTGGAAATTGGCGAATATGACAAGTGGAGAGTGAGAGGCAGTGAAATTCACACACTCGCATCCACGTTGGGCTTATTGTCATTCTGCCACTCTCAGCGTCAAGTTCTCTCTCATTACCAACCATCTCGCATCCTTACTTTTCTATTCGATTCATTTTCGGAATTCTCCTTCCCAGGATATGAATTCTTTTTTGTGGTCCTCGTAAAAGGTAATTAAAACACTTGAATCTTCTTTCGCTCGGATTTTTAATTTGCCAAAAACGTTTAAATTCAAACTTGGAGTCATTTGCTTTATCTATCTGTTGCTAATTTAAAAGTCTCGAAACGTCAGGATCTCATCACTGTCGTTAGATTACGCATGTTGTATTTATTAATAAGCATTTTACATTTAGTCGCTCGCATTAATTGACCAAAAAGTGGTTAAAAAGGATTACACCAATTAATAGACATGTAATTATGTTGACATCAATTATTAATTATTAACTCATTTGAAACAAGTAATTGATTAAAAATAATAATTCAATGAAAGTGATTTTCAAGTGGGAAATTAAAGTTTTTTCAATGAGATGCCCAATATAAAAAATCATGACCATCAGATGGCTCAATAATGTTTTCTAAGATTTCATTCCAGCAATTATTTTATTATATGATAAGGTGTGATGGTTAAATATGGAATTAATTGCTATAATTTCAATGAATCCATGAGAATTAATATTCCTATTAATGTTAAGTATATTTATTCATAAATCCACATCTTATTATTTTTTTTATCAAGTCTTTTTAAATTGGATTGAATTGCATAGTCTTCCTATTAGAATGATAATAGTATTAAAATGATAATAGTTTTATTTGTCTTTGATTTGGTTCAGATATAAAATTCCTTAAACCAAAGTCAATGTCATTTTTATTTTACTACTATTATTAAATTTTTACTCACAACTAATGAGAAAGAAAAATTATTTAATGGGATGTACATAATAAAAAAATCACTTGATAAGTCTTTGAAGCATTACACCAGAATTTTATTCACACAACACATTAGGAGTCAAGTCAAACTTCTTTACTTCTCACAATATGAAAATTACCTTTGTCATTATCAATATATTGAAATTACTATTATAATTAATATTTTTGGCATAGCAAATAACGTATTGAATACATTAATATATTCAATACTTGGCTTTTTAATATGAGTTATATAGTTAATATATTTTATAAATTTGACCATTCTTTAATTGTTTTAATTTAAAAACTAAGTTTTTTCCAACATATTCCACACAAATCTATAATGAGTAGGCAATAGCGTCTTAAAAAATTCAATGGTCATTCCGAGACATAACCCGCAGAGACGAAACCTTATGATCTCAAATAATAAAAACAATCGTCGCAGAATATCCATATTAAATCTTAACTACTTTTATAATAATTGCAGTAAAGGTCTCGTTAATTTAAAAGTGATCCTTCCTAAGGAACCTCGAAAAGTTGAAAGCACAAGTGCAGTCATTCAAGATTCTTAACGTCTCTATACCCTACACATACACAAACCATATTGACATCCATGCTATAGAAAGGTGCCTTTCGAACTCACTGCTATATTCATGTATGTATAAGCGTGTAAGTGTATGTTAGCGTATTATTGATGTACACGCTGAACGCTTAAGAAGATTAGCAAGCTATTACGCTTGCAATTAATATAAAAATGTGACTCAACGTGAGCTGTTATATAATAATATATGTAATACTAATAAATACATAGCAGTGAATATTGGACGTTTTGAATCTCATTGTCAGTGTGCGTTGTATTCTTGGTGGTTGTTTGGGAGCCACTGTCACAACTCTCAAAGGTTCTTGACAAGCTCGTAATTAGTGGAAATAAAAGGTGAGGATTGTTTCCCCAAGTGTCACAAGGCGCCCTCGAAGCTCTCAAGACCATTAAAAGTGAACAAGAGGGACGCGAGCAAAGAAATCTCATCGTCGTAGCCACGAAAAACAAAGGCTACGATCATCGTCCTATTAGTCCTATAACTCCTATTCCAAACGAAGGAGTTTAGAAGGTGGGCGAGTGTAAACCTGTTGAACTCCCGCACATTCCCGTACGAACCCTTCAAAAACATCCGACTCTCACCATTGGAAATGGAAAAGGTCGATCAGGTCGTTGTTTAAAAAAAGTGGGATTTATTGTCGAGCTCGTGCACACTCCAAGAAGTGACATCAAAATAAATATAGTGATGCTCTTCTGCATTTGAGTCCTCAGGTAATCTGGCTTGAATGTGGAAATGCGAGGGAAAAAATTCGCGTGCTGGAGCTTCGCCATTTAAACACATGGATAATTGCACTTTTTGGATCAAATGGTAAAAAGTAAAGGTGAACCGGCTTTTTCTTAATCGCGTGAGAACCTCCGTTCCTGCGAACAAACCTCCTTCTTTTACAGTGCTATACATATGTTCTCTCTATATCCACATCCACCTTCAATTCACATCGATTTTATATCATGATAAATATGCAAAAAACGTGTGGATTTACACTAAACAATGGGCAATGAGCTATATATCCCTTACACCTTTCAAACACATCATCACATATAGGAGAGCTTGAACAATGAGAACGTGTGTTTGGTGTGTGTGTGAGTGTGTGTGTGCCGAGAATATACATTTATATTCAAACTTATAGCCTATATAGTTCTATTATAATAATGATGAGATCTATGATCGTATAATTCATATTATATTTTAACCATCAGCTTGACTCTCATGTGGCTCTCCAATTTGAAGTTGAGCTTTGCCAAGGACGATCGTAATCGAATCCAGAGTAAATCAACCTTTGGTCTCCGCAAAGAAGAATTCACTGGCGAAGAACAATATTTATATTTTCATATAAAAATCCCCATATAATAAAAATGAGGGATCTCTGAGAAGGAGTGACGAGAGCTCATTTATACCTGAGAGTCCATCGAGGAGCGAATTGACTCCCAGCCCTTTCGCTCATTAAATCCCATTCTTTCAATCCGCGTTCGAGTCCCTGACTCTCCATCATTTGGATCACGAGCCCAATTGGGGAACCCTGAGACGCGGATTTGAGTCAACAAACCCGAACTTCATCTTGTTCACATTTAACTTTGATTTCCGATTTGACTCGAACGCAGTACATTTTAACCAGTAAAGCAAATAAGTTTTAGGTATACTTATACGTATATATAAGGATATAAGTACTTCGTTTAATTGGTTTAAGGGAAATTCGAAGTCTGAAGAGTTGAAGAGGGATTTGAAAAGGTTTTCCTAAACCAGCCAGTGTGTGTATTTGTCTAAATATTGGAGAAACCGCGTCTTTGTTCCATAACTGTTTGCGGATCTCACACGAACGATCTTCGCGTTCACTTTAAGTTGGGAAGTGTTAGGTAGTCATAATAAAATATTAAAGACTTCTGTGTGCAAGTTTGGCGTGTTGACGTTGGGTTTTTGAACCGAGTTTCGGTTTTCCAAACAACGTTGTTAGGTATACAAAAAATTAAATTTTACAATATATAAAGCCAATTAACGCTAAAAGTGGATCTTAATAATGGATATATACATCTACATAAAAATACGTTGTTTGACCCGTCAAAAATCAGGGATGTGTTTAACTTGGATTTAATCAGTGTTGGGTGAAATGATGACAGATAAGACTCGTAGTGTTCTCCCTTTTCACCCCGCGTGGATTTTGTCGTACTTTGGGGCGTTTGACATGAGAAAGTGAAGTGATTTGCTCTTATTGACAATTGACTGAGGTATGCTCTCATTATCTTTATTATCTGACTCAATGTATATTACATTTGTGTGTTCACTCGCTCGGGTGAATGTGTGGAACATGGATGTGAGGTTCTGCAGGTTAAATGGCGATGAGAAAAAGATAAAGGCCAAATGAGCGAGATTATCTCATACATATGTACATATTAACCAGGGTATATTTTTGACCCTCCCGAATCAGTTTATTAACTTCCCATCAAAGTAAACATCCCTTTTATGTACTTTTTTGCAAATGGCATTAGTCTTTGAGCTCAGTGGCCTCAGCTCGAAACCTTCTCTATTTACCTTTTGTTCAATTACCAATCCAGCTCCATGACGAGGATCTGGATCAGAGACATTTTAGAAACCAAAACTCACTAAAACGCAAATACCTCATCGTTCTCGGCATTTATGTACAATTTTCATGTTTCACTTTGTTCTTATCTTCCTCGTCCCATCAAACACAGAGATTGTCAACGGGCATTTTTAGTCCATTCGTTTCAATACGTCATATATACGTGCATTTGTGTCATTTACCTCTTCGCATTTCTCAATCCTTGAGCCTCACTAGTCAGACGTGGTGATGAGAGATCACAAGGTGTTTGAAATTATTTTTCAATCTTTCATATTCGGACTAATGATCTGATCAGAACGTGTGATTGTCCTCGAATTAGTTGTAATAAAAACCAAATATTTGGTTGAACGTTTTATATAAAAACTCAAATTTGCACGTTTCGACCTTTTACCTTCAATATATGAATGTCATTAGATTAAAGGGGAATGAAAATAAAATTAAAAATCAACATATGAAAAGTTGGAATATTTTGTTTTCCTTAATAGTTTGTTTATATGGCTTTGCCAAATGCATCTTGTGGCTAATTTTAAAATTGGTACAAATTCAATTCAATTTAAAAGTTGAAAATAATTTAAAAGTGAAATTGAATTGTCAACTTGTCTCTTTGTCAGTTTTATCTTTATTGCACGGAAGCTATTAAGCATTGCATAACACATAAACAGTCATTCATGGCTTCATATGGGTTTCTGTGGGTCTAAAAAATAAAATATTCATATCAAGTTCACTGCTTGTTCTGGTAAATTTAATTTTCTATCTTAACCGAAAGTTTAATCTTAACCGGATTTGACTTTAACTCGAAAGTATTTTGTGAAGTGACCGAACGAAGATTATATATAAGTATTTATATACGTATATATTACAGTAGATTAGATTCATTACATTAGATTTATTTACATTTAAAGCTTTGCAAAAGTTCTTAGACATTTGATATAATTTATTTATTAAAATTATTCTCTTAAGTTTAGTAACGTTTAACTTTCAAAATGATAAATGATATTCAAAATGATATTCAAACTTAAAATCAACGGTCATTTAACATTAAAATTAAAACACGAAGCGAAAATATTTGTTCAAGTTTCATAATGATTGTCCAAGTTTCGTTTCATGATGATTAGACTGTTCATTTTGTGTAAAAAAGACGAGTGTGAGGATTTTTAAATAATTATAATTGGTTGGAACGTTATTGGTTTGTGATAAAACTTCCACTACTCATCTTCGAGACGTGAGAGATAGCGAGAATAAATTATCTCCTGTGGGTTCGACTTCCTCGACTTTGGTATTTGCGGTCTTTGGGTTCTCCTCGTCGTCCTCTTCATCGTCGCAGGCTGGTCCAGTCTCGAATCCTCGACCCATCACACCACCGCAACTCCATTAGCCCCAAGAGCCTCACAAGAAAAAATAGTTCAGTTAGTCACGAAGCTCAATGGAGTCCACAATGGACAAAAGTTCACTAAATTATTCCAAATAGGAGAGCTGTGAAAAGGCCAATATATTCCTTTGTGTCGGGATGAAGGTGAGGAATCCGAATTCTCATCTACTGAATATCAGAAAACTCATCGAAACTTATTAAATTAAAATTTCCAATTTACTTTTCTCCCTATTAGTTCATTTGACCCAAAGCCCCAAATGGAGCTTTTAGTGGGACAAGTTCTCTCGAGCATAATATTCATGTACAAGTATTTCTATGAGTTGCATATTTGAAATATCACAATTGAATTCTTGTCCATTACTCTGAGTGATCGAGTCTCAATTAGTTTTACTTAGCTATTTACTTAACTATTTACTGACATAATTAATTGGCATCCATTTCTTTGTTCTGATTGGTGAATTTCTGGGCGTGAGGCCCAGAAGTTCAAATTAGCTTGAGAAATTAAAAATGCATTAAGATTTACACCTCTTGATTCTTTTCAACTAGGACTGTTATTATTCATTTAATCATGAATGAATTTTTTTCTATTAGAAATCGAGTGAAGATGTTGGACGTTAAGATGAGTTCATCCCTCAGTCCCATGACGCCCCTCAACATTCCGCTTTCGGCCGAGGTTCAGAAATTGACTTTTAATCCAAGTACTTATTACTCATTTGTACATTGAGAAATAAATTTTGGGTTATTTGTAGTGCTACGGAATGTGGGAGAACGAGTTGATGAACCCGACACCGATGAAACTTGAGAATTCAGATTTTCTTGACCTCATTGACCCGAGCATGACCGGGAGTCAAATCTCAAGTCGCGACTCCGCCTTCTCATCTCATTACAATTTAACACAAATCGGCGGACTCGGAGATCCCTATAACTCATCAGAGTGCCAAACTTTGGATAATTTCCATTGCGGCGGAAATGTCGAATCTTCATACCCTAAATGTAAAGAAAAGATATTCTTTTTAAAATTATCAAAATGGTACTACTCAAGAAATTACATTAATTTAAATATTAATGAGTATTTATTTTAATTAAACATTTACGAATATTGTTTTGATTTCCAGACAACAATTATGACTTTATCCCAGACCTCGGATCGGATAGCGTCGGTTTGGGGTCTTTGGGTCCGCCAATTCAATTTCAATTGAACGATCCGCTCGGTCCGCACATCAACTCCTCTCATCATGAGTACAATTGGGATGAGCTCCCGTGTGACTGCGAACCTGGTGATTTTCTCTTTCTCAGAAAAGAAGAATCTCCTCTCAGTTCAGGTAATTTCAGACTAAATTAACATCAATTAAAAAATAGTACCTGGACTTTTATTAAAAGCCTTATCTTGAACTTGAGCCAATTATGAATTTTTATAAAGTTTCTTAATTTATTTTATTCTGATAATAAAATCAGAAATGGACTCGAAGTCATCTGGAGAAAGCCTCTCCGCGTTAACCGACATTTGCCAAGAATCACCTCCAAAGAGGAGAGTCGGGCGACCTCCGAAGAAAGACAAGAAATTGAAAAGAAATGGTAGGCTACTGTTAATTAGCTCTTGAGAGCCTTTGAGTTGACTTTAACTTGTATTGTGTGTGGTTTAGAGAAGAAAACAGGGCGATTATGGGAGTTCATTCGGGATCTTTTGAAGAATCCAGATTATTGTCCAAGTCTTGTAAGATGGGAAAATCCCGACGAGGGGCATTTTCGCTTCGTGAACAGTGAGAAGGTGGCTCAACTCTGGGGTCACATCAAGGGAAATCCAAGAATGACTTACGAGAAGCTCAGCAGAGCCATGAGGTCACTTTACATTTCCTAACCAACCCAATGGTCACCCAATGGACATTTTACTCAATGACTTTCTTTCTTCCCTCTTAGATACTACTACAAAAGCCATGTGTTTGAGCCAGTATTAGGTCGACGTTTGGTGTACAAGTTTGGCCATAATGCTACCAATTGGAGACCCGTCAACCCCAACTTCAACACCTTCCAGCAACAAAAAATGTATAATTAACAATAAAATATAAATATTAAAAATAATATTTAAGAATCTGAATCTATTGACTATGTACACGCGTCATTGAAAGGTCATATTTGAATTGGAAACTTAATTTTATTTCTTTGTTTGAGGGAAGGCGGTTTTACTAAATATACGCTGGGATTCATCTCATTGCTTAAGTAATATAAGTAAATACATGTGTAAAAACTTGTTGTTAGTGAAATCAGTACTTAGAATCACAGTGTAATATATATGTAATATATTATATATATATATATATATTATAGTTTGTGTATATATCTATGTATATGATAGATATTTTAGAATATATTAAAATATTGATGAGTTTGCAAATTCAAGACTTTTGGTCTCTCCCTTTCTCATAGTCATGAGAATTTTGACAAATGTTTTTTTATCCTTATTGGATCCTTCAATCGTACAGATTACATTGAAGCAAGAAGGAATGATTTGAAATCGTGTTTATAAGGATCATGACTAATTAAATTACTTATATATTACATAATACTGCTTCCATTCTGTATTAAGATGTGTTGTGATAATTCAAAGCAAGTCATTCTAAGAATCTTTAATTAACTAAATAAATGATCTAAATATATAGGATTCAAGAGAAATATAATTTACTACAGAAATGCATATACATATAATAATTTTAGCTGAGCATTTTATTTAATGTAACTAAATCAAGTTTTTGTTCTGTTGAATTGACAGTTTAAAATTGTTCACCGTGAGGCTTTTGAGTAATTTACTTATTATTACCTACATTATAATTCTTATAAGTATATAATATGTTAATATTATAATATTATATAAAATATACATAATTCCATGCAAGAGAATTAAAATAATAAAGAATTTAAATTTTAAATCTCAATTATTAGTTTAAAATACCTGTTAATGCTCATTTTTATTTTAATGGACATTAATTGTGAAAATTGTTTTAGGTCATTCATATTATAGTTATAGCTTTTCATCAAATCTTGCATTAAACCATGTATTTAAGGTTAATTTACAATGACAATGAATGACTAACTCACGAGTATTTTCGTATAAATGCAAAAATTCAATCATACCCTAACAAAGCTATTGTTGAAAGTATTTGAATTGAGTTTTATTTGGACATCATTTTTGAGATTTGGGAATGCTATGTATGAATAATAGGTATTAATTATTTCTGCTGTCTACAAAATATAAAATTGACGTAGACACTGAAACATCAAATGACCAAAGTTTAAATATCCATATGTATACGTAAGGGAATGACTCACTTGAATGAACATTCCCAAGTTTAAGTGTGAATTTTAAGTATCAATGTAAAAGGGTGAAAATATCAAGTGCAACTGATGACTAATGTTCTGCATAGGTATGTACAATAATTTTTCACTCCGGTAAATATTATATAACATAATTTTGTGTTCGTCACATAATTAATAATTATGCGTTTGATTTAAATATACAAAAAATGATAAATATCTTTTAATATATTTCACTATTGCTAATATAAGGAATATTCAGTCAAATACTCAATTTGTATTTCTGTACTATATACTATAATGTATATCGTATACACCCACGCCAACGTCTGTTTTACATCTATTCTAACTTTTAACAAACGAGAATAATCATATCTGAGAGTGTTGGTAAAAAACCTCTTTGCATCTCCACAGATAAACCTGGACAGATTGGTCAATATATAAATTGAGGACAGAGTCGATCGAGTCAAAAGGTAGTTGAAAGAGAGAAAAGGTAGAAGTGCCAATATATAGGAAGATAATCGAACAACTTGTGTAGACATATAAATATACATATAAATAATCTCTCACGCACACACTCAGGATCTCTCTTAGGATTAAGCAACGAGCGAATTTTCTATTTGCTTTTCTTTAATCATTTTACATTGTTGAGATAAAATCCCAAGGCTTGTTTCCCTTTAAAACTCTCCGTTCCTTCCTTCGCTTATTTAGTATAAACCTGGGAATTCCCATAGATTCAAAGACTCTAACACGAAAGACTTGTTCAAATAGTCATTTTCTTTTCAAGATCACTCGAATAGGAAAAATATTTTATAAAGTCTTCAAGATTCTCGTTATATAAAAGTTTTTTGCACTAATACCCAGAACAATTTGCAAAATGAGTGGAAGCAGAGTTCATTTTTGTCCACTTCTTGTTTTCATTCTCTTCCCGGTTTCCTTCGTCATAACGTGAGTATAAATTGGGAATTTAAATTTTTTAATCGTGCTTCCCACGCTAATTGAATTTTTTATTGTTACATGGCAAGGTATGCTGTGTCCTTGTCGCATGGACAAATTTATGCATTTTATTCCTACATTTCTGATACTGGAACATGGGTTCCTGCAAGTTGCATTTTCGCACAGCTTCTCAACATTGTCGCCCTGATTAGTAAGTTCAATCCAACATTACAAGCATTTTTAATTTTTTAAAAATACTGGTAGGATTAACTGACATTATTAACTAACTATTTTAATGATTTAAAAGGAAAATCATTTTGAAAGAGCTAATAGAGTTTTTTCATTTTGCAGTGGGAATTGTGATCTACATTCGATACAAGCAAATCGAAGAATATTTAAGGCTCACGAATGACAAGGGTAAAATGGTGAGAATCAATTGGTGGGTTTGGATCTTGGGATGCATTTCCGCCCTTGGCGTCAGTGTCGTCGGATGCTTTCAAGAAACAAACGTTCTCGTCGTTCACTTCATTGGAGCTTTCATGTGTTTCCTCGGCGGGGCAATTTGGCTCTGCATCCAAGTCAGTTATTCATACAATACCATTTAAGCCATAATTACTATTTCATTTAGCAAAATCATTAGTTAATTATAAATATAAACACTTATCGTGTAATTTATTTATGTAAATGTTTTTCCATGAGTTTTTATTAACACGAGATTTTATTATTTTAGAGCTACTTTTCTTTCAAAATGCTTCCTATGTTTGGAAGTCGGAAAGTGGCAATAATGAGGACAATTCTTGGCATTTTGTGCCTCGTCCTTTTTGCTATCTCCATCATTACTGGATTCTTTTCTTTCACTAAATACACAGGTAAAATATTTTAAGATTTTGATTTGATCAATAAATTGTTTCCATTTGTGCCATATTCATTATCTATTTTGGCAAAAAAAAACAATTTTCAAAAATGATTCAAAAGGTAAATAATTCTAATAGAAGAATGTAAGATTATTGTCAAAACAAGCTGATAAATAATTTCAATTGATAGCTTATAAATTGGGATTCCAATAGATTGACAGCTTAAGCAAATGCTATAGGATGCTAAAGTAGAATACATTGAAATCCGAACCTATTTTTGTCGCATGTCACTTATTCTACATTAAGTAATAATCTATGATCTTATATTGTACATATAATATAACACAAGTAAAACGAATATAGGCCCTACCATTGCTACATAATACATAAGTACATGTAAAAAGTAATACTAGTAATATAGTAATACAAACTTATATACATTATACACTGGCACGTATACATGGTATATGTAGGGATATACAATCTATCTGACCATAGAAAAAGATAGGGAGTTCCATCCGACATAGTCGGATGGAACTAAATAGGGGATAACTACAACTTTCAAACCTAACTTAATTTCATATAAATGTAGCGAGATATGTACGAAGTCTTAAATAGCACTGTCGGGTCGGGAAACCGGTATCTTTCGTATATGTACATGTTAGACAATAGGAATGTATAACTTTTTTAAACTAATATTTCATTTTTTATTAAATAAAGAGATATTTATAAATACTTAGTTATTGATTTTATAAATGTAAATTTTCAACCTGAATTTGAATTTATCGAGCTAGAGCAGCTAGACTATCAATTTCATGTTTGGAATGTGATAAATTCTTGCTTAAATACCAAATGTAATGATTTATTCAATTTGAATTTTATTTACTCCAATTGCTGTATGAAATATGATAAAAAAGGAAAGGGATGTAGATGATAATGAAGTACATGAAATCAATTAAAGCTCTCATAGTCAGTTGACTTATCGTTAGGCAGATAAGCCTGCATTGAAGAAATAATGAGAATTATTGATTAGTAGACTTCATAAAAGGTCATAAATTGCTAATTGAAAAGGAAATCCTGATTAAATAAAATAATCTTTACTTATAATTACCTAATGCCATTATGTCATTGAAATTCTAAAAATACTAACGCCAATGTCATGTTCAAAGAGATCAAAGAGATCTTTAAAGGAAATAATGTTAAGTCCAAGTTTTGAAATAAATAACTGAAATAATAAAATAAACTTTTGCTCTTTGTTTAGGAACGGACGCAACGAAGTGGCGCAAAGAAGACGGCGGCTGGGAATTTCACGTCATTTCCGTTGTGACCGAGTGGGTCATGGCGGCGCTCTTCGACCTCTACATCCTCAGCTTTATGGTGGAATTCAGAAAACTGTCATTCGAGTCACCCAAGGTGATCTTTCGACCAAATAAATTCCAGCGCGTTTAGACTTTCCGTACTTATAAAAATGTTAGTGGATTTAAATCTCAGTGTGCGAATTAAGAAGAATCTTATCAATTTGTACCTATATGAATATAAAGTATTTCAAAGCATTTCCAAGCATTTTGATTTTATAAAACATACACCTCCATAGTGCTTATAAGTATATAAAGGTCAAATGAAAGCTAAATAAATACAATTTAAAGTTTTGCTGAAGTGATGAATTAATTAAATCAATAAAAAAGCTGTGTAACTAAGTCATACCTATGGAACATGAAAGTGAATTTTTCATTCATTTTGAAATTTATTCTTAAAGAGAGTTTGAATGAATGTAGAAAATGAAATGCCTACTACAAAAACAATTGAATTAAATAATAATAAATATTCTCATATTTTGCATCTTATATGAACATTGACTTTTTAAAGATATGAATTATCACTTAAGGCTAAAATATATATTTATTTAAGAAATTTATCTACCTATATGCAAAACTCATTGTCAGATGTATGTATATACATATCAGTAAAGTGAAACAGATGGGTTTTGATAATTTATTAAATAGTTCTAATTTCATTATGTTGTATGTCATTTTAAATCGAGCTTCTTGTTTATTGTAGTTCACATTATCCAGGTCAGAATTGACCAAACCCTCACCAAAAGAGGCAAATTCACAACAAAATATGGCTATGCTTCCACAAGGACAAAAAAACTGATCCGAGATTTTAAAAACGAACATCGTTCCGCGTTCTACTCAACAAGTCATTCAACTCAATTTCAATAATTTTGTGGGATATTTGATATCTTCGCAAATATACCAATAATAGTTAAAAAAAAATTTATATCTATCTTAATTAACCACTTATACTCTTTTCTTAAGTACATTTCTGTATGATAGTGAGGAATTAATAAAGATTTTTATATTTAAACTTATTTTCAAGTTCAAATCATTTTTTACAAAGGTATATTTATGTATTTACATATAGTAGGTGCACATAAAATTATATACACAAAAATAGTGCAGTTCTTTCTTATTCTTACATACATATAGAGGTAATTCTCGTTATTTCTCTTGCAATTGTCCTGGGTGCGGGGTCGGAGATGAAGAAGTAAAAGTTAGACAAAGAAGGATATACATTTCGCCCCAGGTTACCATTAAAGCGAATTACTTTTAATTTTCTATTTAAGTATTTATTAAAAGTTTATGCTAAACCTATCTACCTACATAATTTATGTGATCATACCAACATACCTAAACATTTATGTGTAAGATAACATGAATCAAGTTCAAGCTCCTACATACAATAATAATACTATATTTACCAAAAAATATATCATTCATCAATGTATGGATTTATGTATGGATAATCTCGTCAAGTCGTGAATGTAGAAAAGTCAAATCCACAATCTTAATAATATTCAAAATGAGATTTGTTTTCAAAGTCAAATAAGTGAGAACGATCAATCAACATTCTTTAACTTTAGTTCCTATATAGTATATCATGTAAAATGATAAAAGTCCAAGTGCTTTGAATGGTTTTAAAATTTCGCTTAATTTTAAATTCAAAGCATGTAACAATTGAATTACAAGTTAATAAAACCGGTGTAAAATGGCTTTTGAGAACGAGGCCATTGAGTAAGAATTAATTATTTTCCAAATAATAATTAAAATTTAGCTTTTAAGTATTCAATACACCGCATGTTCAATAAATATAGTTTCTAATTGAATTCTCATCTATTTCAGAGAATGTGAGTATGATTTTACAGTTTTAGATTTTAGACCACGAATTGATTGCCGAAATGAAACCTTTGTGAGTTCTCGTTATTCTAATAATATTATTACAAAATTAATCATTCCAATCCTATGTGATTAACGACAATATGAGACTAATTGCGATATGCAATTTTTGCAGTGCGAAGAGAATTGGCCATGTGAACTTCGAAGAACTTGGGTCGAACTTCATGATTTCGTTATTTTGACGAGATGGTTTCTTTGCACTGGGACGATCTGCTTAATAGTCATTGGTAATTATAATTATTAAACCAAGATTAAAATGTACTTTAGAGTTCGGGCCGAAGGTTGAATTCTTTAAATTAAGGTACACTTTTAAATGGACTTTCCTTCTACATCATCATCTCTTGCGGGCTCTCAAAAAAAGGAAGCGGTGTTTATTTGATTGCTCTTGCCATCTCCGACACTGGGAACTTGCTCGTCAATTTTGGAGTTGGAATTGCCAGAGAACAGTCCTATTCATTTAATTACCTCTTTATGGTAACTGACTTATTTTCTCAGTAGTTACAAATTACAATTATATAGTTGTAATATTTTTATCTTTCAATTTGAACTACATATTTTAATTATTATAATTTGAATATTTTTGGCTCATAAAGGACAGTGAATGGCTTTGTCGGTTTCATGGAGTTTTTGTTGAAATTTTTCAGCTTTTGACAGGTAAAGAGATCTTTAGATGTACACGCCCAGAGATTACTAAGGTGGCCCATTTGCTCACTCAACCCGTTCCTCTCCTTCCGCGTGAAAGAAAGTAATTTAGTTAAAGAAGGCCACCTTAGTAATATAGGGCCCGTATACATTGTTAATTATAATTACCCCAAAAATATTATTTTATTTTAACATAAGCTTGAAATGTTAACTTTTAGCTTGGATAGTTGTTGGTTTCACTGTTGAAAGATGCGTAGCCGTTTGGTTCCCCATGTTGTGGCGACCTTCGAGTACTCACCGTTCAAAGTTTACGAAATGTTTCATTTTAGTTCTTTTCGTCATTTCGTCTCTCTTCTCTTTCTCAAAACTTTTTCTCAAAGGTTCTGCAATTTATTAAAATCTAACTTATAATTGCTAATAATAAAATACTAAAATAGCTTTAAATAATGTTGAAAAAGTTTGCTATTGTTCTAATTAGCCCCTGAATCATCTGACAATAAACTTGTCTAATATTTAATAATAATAAAATTAAGATAATCGAATTAGCAATTCTTCTTCTTCAAGGATTTGAGAATGATAGCGTATTTGGATACGAACCTTGTCAATCACGTCGCGTTGTATGGCAAGCATTCGAGTACGTGAGAATCGCAGTGGAAACTTGGCTTCCGACCATTATTGTTTTCACTTTCAACATCCTCATGTTTTATAAACTCAATTCAGTTCAAAAACGCAGGATTAGATTAACAGGTTTGTTTACATATTTCAATATATGTCAAGTTAGTTTATTAAATAATGTGTTATGATGTTATCAATGCTAATTTATTAATGATTGGAAATAAATGAATCTTAGAGATGCAAGGTCTGAGAAGAGAAGGAACTTCAAATGAGCCGTTGAGACAACGGGTGAATCCAGCGTCTCCAATGCTCATCGCTGTCTCGCTTGCCTATCTTATCCTTGTCTTCCCTCTTGGAGCTGTTCAATCCCTGGAGCTTTACTGGGATTACAAAATGAAAGTTCCCGTCTCTTCGCTCGAGCCTCAAAAATCTCTTTACATTAAATGGTCAAGACATTTTATTTTTTAATTATTGTACAATAAGAATATGAATACTAGAATGAGAACTTGAGAACTGAATTAACTAATTATGTTATGACTAATTTAAGGAACATTTTTGATAATAAATATAGTTTGAAACGGTTTAACATTTTAATCACAGTTGTTAATTATCTTCTGTTAATTAGGATGAAGACTAAGATCTTATTAAAATACGTGAGGTCGTTCCTGTTCGGGTTTTACCAAATGAACTTTTCGCTAAATTTCTTTCTTTACTTCCTCACTGGTCGCCAATTTCGAGCTCATCTTGTGCAAAAAGTGAGAAGCTTAAAGAGTTCCATTTTATCTCAAGGAAGTCGATCTGCCCTGACGGGTAATAATTCGCTGAATATAATTATTCCTCTTAATCCCTATAAATTTTAATTTAAAACTTTAATGGCCAAACAAATAGACTAGAGTTAGCATTAACTCGAGATTTATATTTCGGGCTAGAAAAAACACAACAAACCAACGCAAGTTAGCACTAACCTAAGATTAAATTCAAGGGTTAAATTCACTAACTCTAGATTTCTCTCTTTCATTTATTTCTTTATATGCTAAGATTATATTAAAATTAAAAAGTGAGGTGTAAATAATGTAGAGAATTTAAATCTCTTTCTAACCATAATTGCTTTTATGTAATATTTGATGATAAAACAAGTAGAATGTCAATTAGACAGTAATTATTCATGTAGGAAGAAAAAATGGTAAAATGGGGAGATGAGAAGCAATGCAGGCCGAATCGGTTTGGCTCATCCATGCGGCTGGACTTCTCTTCCAGCGAATAATTACTTGCTTTTAATCAATGTGATTTATCCATTACAATTTGATATATAATGATAATTGTAATTAGACAGAGAATTAAATTCTCTGCAATATGGTCACCTCACTTTTTATCACACTTCATTTTTAAAATGCGAGTGCAGAACATTTTTAGGTTAACTTAAGAATGAAAACTCCAAAGTTTCACCCTTTTTTCTTTTCATTATATTTTTCACTAATTCATTTTTTAAATACTTTCCTAACATTTTATAAACTCCGAATTAAATTAAATTAAATATATGGAGGAATAATTGAGCCTGCCGCCTCTTTAAAATAATGCATTAGAAAGATAGGATCTAAATGGCAACGTCCAGCTCGAGTTAAATCTCGAGTTAACTAATTTATGCTTATTACATGCTCCAAAAGTTCGGTTTGGTGTCTCACATTAATTTTAGGTTAAATAATCGTGAGTTACTATTAACTCGAAATTTTTTAATCGGAGCAGGCTAAGAAGAATGTAACTCGTCTATTTGCTTGGCCATAAATTTAATATTTATTTAGCTGAACAAAACAGTTCCTCTACACTTCATTGTCTTCACAATCTTCATGGTCCTCAAAATGAAAATCATATAGAAGCAATTAAGATTAACCAGAATATCCAATTAGATGGAGATGAGAAACAAATCCGAGTCGATGGCACATGAAATTATTTATTAAATTATAGGTAGATAGGTAGTGAAAAAAATAAATAATTGTTGTGGAAGAGTAAATAATTTTCAATATACGATATTCATTTATTAAACTTTGATATAAAAAATGTTTAAAATCTTTGTTGAATTGTTATGATTTATGTGCATCATTTTAAACTTAAAGTTGAGAAAGTACGAATAAAATGCTAATATTGATATTAAATTGACAGTAAAAAATTATAATAATAATATAGTTCTCATTTAAGCAACAGATTATAAAAAAATGAGTGGAAAGTGGAATATTATTGGACTTTAGGGGTCAGTTCAGTTCAAGTTCCTCCAATTGGGCACATCTCCGTTGCTTTCCTTTTCGTAGTCTATTTGAATTGATGATTTTATGAAGAGGAGGAACTAGAAGAGGACGAAGAACTCGATGAGGATGAGGAGGAAGAGTCCGAGTCGTCAGAGCTAGACGAACTGGACGAAGCTGAACTTGAGTCCGATGATGAGCTATTCGTGCCCTTTGACTTCTTTTTTCGAGTCTTTTTCAATTTCTTCCCCTTTTTACTTACAATTTCATCTTTTTTCATTTTCCTGGAAAAATGAATTTCAATTTAATAATTCATTTACAGATTAATTCAATTTAATATAAATATAAGTAGGAGTTTTGAAATTTAAAATAAATGTTAATCATAAATTGAACAAATGAAAATATAAATTATGATAACGGAATAGGAATTACGTTATCTAATATGGATGGTAATATGCTACTAATATGGGAAAAACTTTAAATTCATAGCCATATGTCAACCAAGGGAATTCGTAATATTTAATTGAAATAACAAGTCTCACTTTTCTTGGACATTTTCATTTGGCTTCGTGGTGATTTCAATAATACGCTTCTTTAATTGAGCAGTTCTGTTCATACGCTGAAGGTACTTTTGTGGATTTTTGCACTCAAAAGTCCAGTGTGACGCTTCGTGACATTTTTGGCAGAAAGGTGTTACCTTCTTACTCTCGCTGCTTTTGCTAAAATTGGTATAAATTTCTTTTAATTTCTGCAAAAATTTCTTTTCCCTTCATTTTCATTTTCACAATTAGATTTTCCTTCTACATTTAATTTAGGAATAATTGATGATTCAATGAACTTCTTTCAATTCTCACCACATGCATACATCCATGCATTTGAGAAATTGGAAACTCGCCTTTGTTGCAATTGTAATTAATTGTAAATAGACTTAATTGATATTTTAACATGACTCACCTCGCCTGCATCATTACAAGTCAAGTCCTTACAAACTTCAATAAAGGATTAATTTAGTAAATCAGCTAAATCAGGATGTCGCGATAAGAAAAAACTTTTAGCTCTTCAAATCCAACTCCCTTTCAAGATTCAAATGCTTATGAGCAGCGAAAAGGAAAAAGGGCTCAGAGAATTTAAACCTTCCAGAATGCGAGATCATGACTGGTTACTTTTTATAACCTGAGCGGGAATATTTAGTAACCGAATTTAATAGTTAAGCTACGAAACAGATGAACGGAATTACGGAAGGTCGAATGTCGAGATTTCCAGATATTCGCCTTGAGTTCGTCGTAATTAAATTCTAAGTATTAACTAAAGGTATCTTTGTTGATCATGTAGACTCCTCGTCTCCATGCCTCATATTACTGATCGTCGAAGAGGTCGAAGGAAGCCCGCCCTTGTAAAGGTCAGCCTCCGATAGATGAATTTTTACAAATTCTGAAACTACTAATTATAAAAATGAATCGAGTTTATAATCGTTTTTATATAGGAAAAACCCAAGAGCCCTCCAAAAAGCAAGGTTCAACCCGCTCCTCCTGTGCCTGTCATTGAATTTGAAGTCAACGAAAGGGTTCTTTGCTATGAACCTGATCCATCCAAAGCTAAAGTTCTCTACGACTCAAAAGTATAATTTTCCGTTTTTATTAGCATAAAGAACATTTAAACATTTTTGCATTAATAGGGTATAATATAATATTCAATGTAGCAGCCTTTAGTGATAACGATTATGTCTTTTTCACTTTTATGTATATTTCGGATAATCTATTAAGTACTTCCCTTTCGGCTTACATACCTTTTTTTGGTTTCTCCTGATTCCGACAAAATATATTAAAAAAAGAATCAAATCAAGAGATTTAACTATTCACAATCAGTTGGATATTTTAAATCCTCATATAAACATTCCTATTTGACATTTCATAACGGAATTATGCTGACAATAGAAAGACATAAATATTTGTGTCTATTTGAAAGTGTCGTAAAATAAAATGATCAACAATGATGATAATGAGTTGACGTTGACTCTATATGACTTTTATTATTGTCCATTTTAATTTAAATGACTCGAGAAATTGAATATCACTAGCATATCAAATGGGATACATATCATATAGGAACAATTCTTTCTTATTCTGGCTTTGCAAATGATGGTAAAAAATTATTCTTGCAATCGGCTCGGCAATCAAAACTCCCCTTTCATCCCTTCCTTCTCATTTTTTCATATTTTTATGGTGTATTCATATTATTGATAAACTACTGGAAATTTTTTCTTTGTTCAATTTATATGCTTACTAAAAGTAATAGCAGATATTGTACATAGAAAAATTCTCAAAAGAGGCTTGTTGAGACAATTGTAGGTACGGAGAAAATGCCTTGTAGAATTAGAAACATTAAGATATTTTTGTTCTTTTATTTGGATATGGATAGTTAATATCACAATTAATTATTTTTAATTGTATTTGTATATCATTTATTATGTCTACAGGTTCTCCAAATTGTTCACAAGAAAGGGAAGAAAGGAAAGAAATCAGTCGAATACCTCATTCATTTTCAAGTAAGCATTGTCCCAATATAATTAATGACAATGCAATTAATGTTCCCATCATTATGTAAAACGTATGTTTGACATAATGATGGGAGCATTGAGCTTTTGTCAAACTTGTGTATTTTAAGAATTCATAATGAGAATAATGTGAATTTAATCAGGGATGGAAATCGTCTTGGGATCGAAATGTGTCGGAAGAGTTCGTACTGAAGGACACTGTCGAGAATAGAAAACTTCAAGCAAGTCTAAAAGAGCAAGTCAAAGGTCAAGTTGGGTAAGTCTGCATGTATATGCGAAATTTAGTCTAATTGCCTCATATTATTATTAGTACAATACAACCAGTCCATACAAATGTTTAATTGTTTATTTTTTTTAGTAAGAAACGACGAGGCCCACCACCCGTCGCAGAACTCATTCGAGCTCATTTGGAAAAGAAAGAAAAGGCCAAGCCACAGGACCCTCCGATCGAAAGCGTCGAACCCGTGAAAGAGCCAATAAAAAACCCAACGAGCGAACCAACCGTAAGGGAACGTGGACCTGAACTCGAGAGCTCAGGAGAAGAGAAAGAAACTGTCCCGCTGTGCATCCCTGATGAAATCAAAGTCTTGCTTGACGCCGATTGCCAAAAGATCAAAAGAGAGCACATGGTGAATTTTAAATGAATTTTATTATATATAGAATTATATATAAATAATGTAATTTAAATTAATTGTCAAGAGAATTGACTATAAATGTATTTTCAATCAGCTGGTCTCTCTCCCTGCTAAGCCTTGTGTGATTAAAATCTTGGAAGACTATGTGAAGCACTACACCTTCGTGGAACTCATCGCTTGGAATGAATCTCGTAAAGCGCTATTGGCCTCTGCCGCTCCTGTCTTCCATCCACCGATTATTCGAAAGCCGGGCGGGTTGAAAGGAAATCCAAAGTCCGCGGCTTCATCCAAAAAACAAGTTACGATCGTTTTGCCTCCAACTGTCTCGTCGGTCGCGAAAGTTAAGATAACACGGGAAGAAGAGATCCTCGGTGAGCTCGCGAAAGTATTTCGGCGTGTCAGACTCCTTAAAGAAGTTGTGGAAGGAATTCGAGTCATTTTCGACTTTCTCGTCCATCATCGACTTTTGTACAACAAAGAACTTGAACAGCATACTCGAATCGGATTCATCAAACCGCTAAAACCCAAGGATGAACCGTTAGCTACTTTTCAAACAAATCTTTAAATAAAATTTCAATCTTCGTATTTTTAACTTTTATTAGAGTAAATTGAGTCTAAATGATTAAAAATTTTCAAAGATGTATTCCATTGGGCAACTACGATTTCACGATTGTGGAAGAAATAGAGGACGTGAAGCCTTCTATTTTCGGTAAAACTTTTATTAATTTAAACATAAATATTAAAACTGGCGTGTGACGTTTGATTAAATTGTTAGCGGTTTCTCTTCCGCCTCCTCCACGACCGGCACCTCCGGCCACTCAATCTGACGAGGATGAGCCTTTGAAGAAACGGAGATTCACCAGATCCATGGCCATGGTTGCGAATAAACTCGTCGCTCCTCAGATCTTTCCACAAGCAAGCTCGGATCAAATTGACATCAAGCCCTTCATGTAATCATTTTTTACATATTTTTTTTTATTTATAAGGAGTAATCCTTTTAGATAACACATTCATTAACATTAATATTAGCATTAATTACAAGTTGAAGTTTGATTTCAGTGCGCCACTTACCTCGCTTCCAATTATTGTTGATCCAATTAAGCAACCAAAGACTGGACCTTCAACAAACGCTCGAGTCAAAAAATTTCTCAATGGCATCCTCACTTGGAGATTACTTCCTCATTCACTTTACCGGAGAACTCCAGCTTATCCGTCGCAAATTTATGGATCGATTCATCTGGCTCGGCTCTTTGGTACGTCAAGTAATTCACAACTAAATTTTAATTCTATTACCAATTGATAATTTTAAATAAATGCCTGAATGCATTCTAATTTGAGAAAATAACTATAATAATCAATTTGTATTTTATAGTGATTCTTCCTGAAGTTTTGAGCAAGAGTGCAATTCCCAAAAAGAAACTCAAGCGAGTCGTAGAGCATATCAACGAAATTCTAAAGTAATTCATCTTTGCATTACATTTTAATTTTATCGTATATTTTTATATTTATGAAAACAAAGAAATACTATGTTTTCATAAACTTAAGTATGCATCCAATATATTGAATATTTAAATATATTGTGACTCATTAAGTCTGTTGTGTACTTCAGGTTCTTCACCACTCACAATCTCCTCGAAAAAAACACTTACCGGAATAATGTATTGAGCCCAAAATGAAGAAAACAAAACAAATACATTAATACTGCAATACACGCTCTAATTTATAATCTTATATATTGATAATTTGTTAAGTAATATAATTAAATGCTAATCGTAAGTCTATATTTTAACTTTATTCTTCATTGCTTTTCTCTTGAACATAAAATTACCATGTTAATCTCTGTGATTATGTTAATTGACAAAATGAGTCTCTTTTGAGAAAAATTCATCTAGTTTAACTCGATTATCTCTGTGATTCTCTTCAAATCTACAAGAATGTTTAAATCAAAATTATATTTTTATATATTCTCAAACAATATATTTAATAATATTTAGCAATTAGCTACTCCAATAAATGTCTAAATCATTTTAAAAGTAGTGCCTATCTATAAATGTTAAATGTTTCTGCAGTGAATTGTTATTGATGTATCGTCTAATAAATGCAATTTATGCATGTTTAATATCGAATGATTTATGAAAGATTATTAAAGGTATATGAATATGAATTATAAATATAATGAAAATTATTTTAAATGAAAACAATCCAAAATCTCAGAATTTTATACCAAGTAACAAAATATAGATACAAATATAAATATTTTTCTCTCTTATTAATTGAAATAAATAAGGTCATTGACGCACCATATAATGTTCCAGTCCAATTAGATTTTATTTCACAAGATTAATTCTAAATACCTAAACTTGAAATGCATAAAATGATAAATTTGGAATTTGCCAAATTCAAAAGATTTTATTACATATATACAATAATTGATCGTAGATAAATGTAGTCTATTAATTTCCTTAAATAATCAGGATAAAAATATGAAAACATTTCATGATTGACTTTCATTAGCTCGGACAGTAAATTAATTAATTTGACTACAAAAATTAATCACCAATATTCAAAATAAAACATTAAACTAAAAATTAAAACATTTACTATTTAAGTAGATGATATACCATATTCGTTCGAAAGATTGCCCATGTTCGAAAGATGGCCCATGGGTGAGCATGAGATTTTTGAAGATGACCCATGCTTAAATGTACTTAAATATCATATAGATCATTTTAAATAAACATTTCCACATTCTATCATTCTTAATGGAGAACACTTTAATGATGATCATCGATTTAGCTGAAAATTTGCAATTAAATACTTGAGGCCTATATAAGCTTGCATGTATATGTTACTAGTACTAAAGATGCGAAAAAAATATTTTTTAACACCATTGATTGATTTATCTATGTTTGCATCTGCTCTCTCTCTTTCCCTTGGTTTGCACACGGGGAGAAACTCACCTGCAACCTTAAATAAATCATACCCTAATACCCTTTACTGCAGAAAGCATAAAACCCATTCAAAGGGATGTCAAGCAAAGCAATGGTTGGTGGAAAGGTGGAGTAATGGAGTACTATGCCGCTTGGCCATGTGTTCTACTCCCTTTTACTCCTTTTCTATTGATTAATTTAATTAATGATCATCAATATAAATGATTATAATATAGTTTGGAATAGAATAGTAAGTGATATAAATAATTGCTATGCTCGAAAGATGGCCCGGGCTATCTTTCGAACGAACACGGTACATAGTTATAGGTTGTATTGTATTCGATCCTTGAATGGTAATTTTCATGGCTCGTTCTGCAGCAACTCTGATTTCTTCTTCAACAACATGCTGAATTCCAGTTGCCCATTCTCAAAGTCTTGGAGTGAGTTGAGCCTCTCCATGGCCGTTTGGATGGAATTAAGGAAATTAGCCCTCGCGAGCCTCAACGCGCTCGTCTGAAGGACCCCAAAATGCTTCTCAACCTCTCGGCTCCTTTCTGGATTTACTTCCACAGTTCGCATCCCACCCTCGTCCGTCAACACTTTGACTCCACTTGGAAACTCTGGACCATCAGACCCAGGAAGACTCGTGGCTCCAACCGAATTTGAACCCATGACATAACGGGCCTTCGCGAGGTTGTGGAATCCCTCTCTCACTTCCGTTTCATTCTTCACACTCAAGTTCACGTAGTCCTGAAGAGTTTCCAATTGGAGGATCAAAATTTCATCCAACTTCTCACAAATCTCCTTTAAATTTTTCATTCTTGATCTTCTGAAAAAGTGAGAATATAGCTACTTATGTATTTTTAATGTTAATAAGATTGATTGAGGTTAAAAGCACAGCCATGTAGATGTTTAAAAAAAACTATTTTAAATTAATTATATTTACAAAATAGAACACTTGACTTGAATATGTATAGGAATATATTTTATAAAAATGCTTTTGTATTACCAATAAATATTAGGTAGCATTTATTTTTGCTGAGTAATGTCATATGTCATACAATAATTTTAATCGATATCTGAAATTGTACCTCTTTTAACTAACTATTTATTACCTCTTCAATTACAACAGGTGCATAAATAATGTAAAACGTTTATTGAGGTTTAGGGTATTATTGAGATCATCAGTCATCAAACATCAGGGTAAAAAATTTTTCATTATGAGCATATGACAAGTATATAAAAGAGCATGTAGAAAATACAAAAAACTGATGTGTGTTCTTCAACTTACAACTGCCACAAATACTTCAATTTAGAGACGAAGTTGAGTAGGTAAACTCTTTTGTATAGTTCAATGTAAGTCACAATGAATAGGTACATTTGAACCCTTTTCTGTATGTAATTCGCTTCCCTTGACAAGATTTTTTACTATCCATTGCAATGATACCTTGGTATTTAAACTTATAAAACAATGCGGAGTGGAAAAAGGGTTATCTGTTTATTAGACTTAAAATTGGACCCGCGTGTTCTCTTTATTTACTGTCCAATATTCTATTTATATCTAATAAATATACCTACACATATTTGTGTAAACTAATATTAGTATTAGATAGGCCTGTGTAAGCTTAATATCTTAATAGACTGATGGCAATGGGTCAACTATATTTTAAATAAATAAGATACTTACATATCTATCATTTCATCTATTCGTTCTATAACAAAATTACTTGCTATTTAAAATGTAGCAAAGAAAATAGAAAAGGACATTCATATACAAATATATTTGAAGTACCTATTTGAAGAAACACACCCATTTATGAACTTGTACTAACTTGCATTAGTACTCATCAGTATTATTTATTAAGATACTTGTATTGTATTGATACGTAAATAAGTATAGGTATATAGGTTGTCTTTATTTAGGAAGGGGTCAAGGATAAGTGTCAAAAAAGTTTCGAATCGCATTCCCCTCATGATATGTTGTTCAAATCTTCATTTGCCAAATCTTCGTTTTAGCAATAGGCCTGCATAGGGTCAATTGTTAAGAGATATTTAAAAACGAGGAATTTGAATTTTCTTTGAATGATCAAATATTAATAAGTCTCAAATTTTTATTAAATCAAGAAAAAGTGAATTTTCATTCGCCGTTTGTTTCTCGAGTACATGTAAGTGTACATTACATTATACTTTATATTGACTTATTTATTGGTGTAAGTCGCATTAGAAAGTAAGCCGTAATAAAGTCGATCATGTTTTTTTATCAATTCCAACGCGAATGAATTGACCAAATAAGACACGAGCTCTCTAATGACATTTATTGAACTACAAGTCATTGAGTTCAGCCGCATTTGGCTTTAATCATTACATCCTCTTTGAACGTCTATACATACGTAAAATTAATTTACTCCTAATTTGAGCTTTTACTTTTAATTGATTCCATTGATCATTTCAACTACGAGGAGAATATCTTTTGAATGAAAACTCCTCTCGTTAATTGTGAAAGGTTGAGAGTAAGAATTTAAAGCTAGTGGATGTTGATTATCAGTTCATTCAGAGTTTATCATCGATCAATGAACCCATTATGAATTTTTGTACAAGTTCAATACAAGTGTCTCATCTTCATTTTTTTATCGCTCTCTCAGCGTTGAAGAAAGCATTTAGTTTTTTTATATGCTTGCTAATCATATTTTCCTTCAACCACGTGCGTATTGAGCCATATATATGTTTATTAATATACATGTTGAAGTAACAACTGGCTTATTGCATATTTTGTTCCTCTTGGACTTCCATTGAAGCAGTATGAAATATATTCAATTCACAATAAGGCTCGTTGGCAATCAAAGTTTTAAAATCCCTAAATTGTGATATTAGAATAATTCCATTTGATAGTGAAAAAGGTAAAGCATAATACACATGGGACAAAATATTTGCCTAATATACACCTATATAAATATATATGTGTGTGATACACAAAGAATTCAAATTTCTGCTCCATCACTTGTGCAAATTAACAAAAGTGAGCGTCAATTTTGAATGTTTCGTCAGGTGCACACGCTGTAACCCAATTCATTTAGTTGGTAAAATTGACATCTTAAATACAGAAATGAGTAAATTTATAAATCAATCCCTGTATGAATTTTTTAACTAAAAATAAAAACACACGTATATTATTTGTAACTAGGTACCTACTAACATATACCAAGCTAATTAAATTAATAATATTTATGTAAAAGATGATAAAAGGTTATTGTTACGTATTGGGAATTGGCAAGGGCTGTGATGATGTATTTACTTTCGAAGGTTAACAATGAATTAAACTGGAAAACTAGATAGTTGTTTTTATCTACGACATTGTAGAAAAATTACAATAAATTGCATTTTACTCAATGTCAATTCAGTGTCAAAAATACTAATTAAATGCGTAGATTTAAACAGAATTTATGAATATCAATTTTAAAATCCAATGGAATCCCATTGTGGACCAGTTGAATAATAATTTTGTAACATTAATTCCACTGACTTAGTGATATAGTTACCCTCCGATACTTTAACCTAAGTAACTCCATAACTCAAAACTTGAAAGTTCAAGTATTTTATTTTCATAGTTTAAAAATAGTTAAAAGAAGCATAAAATTGATAAAATGATAAATGACAAACGAAAGATTTCATTTCCCCTTATCTCGAAAATAAAAACGAAAGTGGCTCTTATTTAACATTTAGTACTACAATTATTCAGTAAATTATAGTTAATAAATTTATCATTTATCGATTGTACGTACCCTTTCAGTCAGTTGAACTTTGAAGGACTATTGAATTCCGACACGCCAAATTGGATCAAATAAGAAGATAATGAAGGCTCTTTCCGTAACCCCTATTGGGCTAATTATCCAAGTTTCAATTCACCTATTCAAATACATCATTAATTTTATAGTCTCCTTGGGTAAACTTAATATGAATATCACAATTAATTTTTAATATCATAAAGTAATTTCAAATAAAAATAAGAAAGATACACTTGATACAAAATTATGTAATAAATGTTCCCAAATTAAATAAATTAATGATTGAGTATATGTTTTAGAGATTAATCAAATTGTACCTTTTAAGGGTTTCTCTCTCCACTCAATGGAAAAGAAGACGATATTAATGAAAATAAGGGTCGTTGGAAGACAATTAAAGATGTTCCAGGGCCAAGGTGTTTTCCATTCTTCGGCAGTGTCTTCTCAGGGAATGCGCACTTAACCGGACATCTCAGGGCAGCCAATGAATGTAAGACCGCTCAAATCATATTTTACATGTATTTTCTCCTATTCTCATTAAGACAAATTCAGATATAATATATATACATATATACACATACTTACATATACATTGTATGTAGTAGAGATGAAAGTTGAGTAAAGTTACAATGTTATAGGTTTAAAGAAATATTTTTATAATTACTATTACAAAAATAATGTTGGTACGTTCATATCTAAATACAACGCTTACAATTACCTACAAATAAGAATTATGTGTATTTAAGTTATTTTTTTCTATATGTTTAGTTCATGTAAGCAACTATGGTGAGATTGTGAAAGAGGAACATTACTTCAATATTCCAATTCTACACATTTATAACGCCAAAGACATTGAGAATGTCCTCAAGTTGAATCTTGAAAGACCTCCAATTGAAATTCTTCATATGAACAGACTCGAAAATCCTCATATTTTCCCAAATGTCGGCATGGTCAACTTGTCGATGTAAAATCATGAAATATTATTTTATTGACTTCACATTCATTTTGAATTTGTATAAATTATTGAATTTTGTATAAATAATTGTGAATAGAGAGGCGACAATTCCTTGGCGGAAGATGTTTGAGCCAAAGATCAACAGCCCTACTTTTCATCGTATGCACTTGGAAGGAGCCAATTCGATTTCAAATGACTTTGTATATCTTTTATCCCAACTGGCAAAATCCCCGTCTTGTGATAATTTTGAAAAATATTTGATCTTCGTCACAACTGAATGTACAGCTCCATTTGAGATTCAATTTACTTATTACTCGATAATATTTTCATTCATTATGGGAATTTGATTTGATTTGAAGTTATTTGCCACGGGGTGATTGGAGAACGCATTGGTTTTCTCGAGTCGCAGATCGTCGGTCAGTCAGAAATGGCCAAACTTTTCCTCGGCTATCAAAATTCTTTTTGGCATGCATTCCACGTGAGTGCCTACAAATTCTCCTGGTGGAAGCATTTTCCGTCTAAAGTTTATACAAATTTAACTGAGGCCCAACACATGATGTTCAAGTGAGTTCATTTTGGCAATTTTGCGAAGTTACTTTTTACTAAAATTGCAATTTGGAGTCTTCTTTTTGAAAAATGATCAAGCTATAGGCAAGTTACTTTCTCAATTCCTCAGGATTTGCGAGTCACTTATCAAGAATAAAATTGCAAACGGGGAAAGAGGACAAGGAATTATTTGGGATCTCATGGCCAACCGTTTAAGTGACAAGGAACGAGTTTTGCTCGTCATGGACTTGATTGTTGCCGGAGTCGAGCCGGTATTTGATTATCTCACATTGTTTGAATTCTAAATGCATTGTTGGGTTGTTGGTCATTTCCAGGTTCTCAATAGTGTCCTATTCTGCCTAATTTGGATCTCTAAGGAAAAAGAAGCAGCGGCCAAGTTGGATCTCGAACTTCGGACTTTCCTTCCGCACAAAGACTCGCCTTTGACTAGTGAGATCCTGATGAAGTTGAAGTACCTCAATGCCTGCATCAAAGAGACCTTTCGCATATGTCCAACTGCTGGAAAGCTCGCCCGCGCCAACTCGACTCCTATTATAATTCGCGAATACGAAATTCCTCCCTGGGTTTGTACAAAAACTTTTTTTTTGTGAAAAAACACATTTCTCCTTTATTTTTTCAAATTAGTTTATTCTTTATAATTTTTGATAAATATCATTTATATTAATTAAAATAACATTGGTGACTTAAGTGAAGTTTGATATCTTGGTATATAAGTGATGTTTCTAATCGAATGCAGACTCCCATTGTGATTCAAACTTCATACGCGTGCCTCCAAGAGGAGAACTTTTACCGAGCAAGGGAATTTCTTCCCGAACGTTGGTTCAGAGATGGACCGAACCCGATTTTCCCGCATTCGCCCAATCTCTCTGTTCCGTTTGGAATGGGTCGGAAATCCTGTCCCGGGCGGCGGTTCGCCATCAATGAAATGATGATCCTTCTGGCAAAGGTACGCACCACTTGTTAATTGTAACTCCGTGGAATCTCAGCAGACTTCGAAATGAGGATTCACGAGTTTCCATGAGTTTCGTTTGGAAGGGAATAAGTGATCGAGAATCCTTTTCAGGTTCTACGGAATTTCAACTTCCAATTTCTAAATCCCTTTGAACTCTTCGAGAACTTTCTACAAACTTCTCCTTTTCCCATTCGGGTTCGGATTTTGGAAAGTGCGGACTAATCGGCCTCAAACGGAACCTCGTCAGACTTCAGACTCACTAATTACGCTTTTACTCGCTTTCCAATTGAGAAAAATCAAATTGATTCAAAACCAGAATGAGCTGAATATGACATTTGAAATCATTCGATTGGTGCTTGCTGGTGAAGTTGATAAAAAGAATATTTAATGAAACTATTTATTTAACCTTATTTAACCTATAATGATCCATTTAGATTGTTAGACATTTAATATTTAAATCGCATGCTTTTATTTATGATTAGCATAAATGAAATTAACGAACATTGTAAAATTATCTGATTTAATTTATATGAGAGAATAAATATTCGACCTCAACCATTTGAGTTAATTTATTTTATTCGATTTTAAATTCTTGAATATCTTTATTAAATTCACATATTCGTGTTTTTAATGATTAGGTTGACATTAATTTCTAAAAAATATATCATATACAAATACGGAAGTAAATATATAAATCCTTTTACAAAAAAATCATGATTACTCTTACCAGAATTAATTAAATATGGGAAAATCTTACGCATATAAAGCACCATATACAAATACAATGGAAATACAGGAAAATTGAAAAACTTTCTAACATTAAGTACTTTTAGGCAATTACTCACTAGAAGATTCACTTCCTATATAGTTTAAAATGTTAAGTTAATATAGCATATTAACATATTAGCTATACATGTATGATATATTACACACACACATACGTATAAATATATGCGATATGCATACAGACGTCTCATCTCTGTGGTCCATATAGGATGTTAAAAAATAACTATAACTATAAGAAATCAATCAATTTTTAATGTTCATTTCGAGATTTAAAACAAATGTCGAAATTGGGCTTCATCAAACACTTTGTTTCTAACAGTTATTTACAAAAGTTTTGAAATAATTTGACTTAAAAGTTTTTAAATTAAAAATTAATATAAATGTGATTAATATTCATAGTTACAAGGCCTATATGAACCATAGAAATGAATCCTCTGTATATAAGTACATTAATATTAATTTAATAACATTGGCTATAAAAATTCTAAATATTTTAATCATTTTAAATTAATAGTATTTTATGCATTATTTAAACAATGAATTAATTAGTCAACATTGACTGACTAGCATCACATGATATTTCATATCTTCATTTTGAAAATTCATAAATTTCAATATGCAATTTAATGACAATTGTTATTTCTGGTAACTAAAGTGCAGAGTGCAATTATAAGAGTATGTAAGTGTGTATGTTTCACCTCGGTGTTTCATTAAGTATGACTACGTAATCTTACTTCAATGGTTATTCAATCAAGTTAGATCGTTTAGACAAAGAAGGTTTCTTGTTAATGATAATTTCAAATATTGACTTCAATTGGAAAAGTTATACAATTATTTTATGAAATATTTAATATATATAGGTATGTATATACGTATAGAAAAGTATACTTACGCGTGCTTACGTAGGTTTATTTACAATCTTGTTTCAAATAGTTTTAACCTGTCAGTTGATAATCACATCAATTCTTAAGTAAATCTTCCATATATACAGAAGATATGGTAATAGAGCATTATTAATTAATAAACATTTTCAAGATATTAATTTAAACTCTAGCTTGTCTTAATAAGAATCATGAATAACTGTTACTTGCTAATTCTTGCATTTGTTTGCAAATAAATAATTAATAATAAAAAAGTACAAATGAAATTGGAATAAATAATCTCATATATTATATGTATGTATAGCACCAAAGAAAATACGCATAAATATATATCTAATTTGTTTATGAAGTTTGGGTACAAAAGTATGGGCTCAATTAAATCTTAAACTGAAAAGCTTAATATAATATGTACATACAAATGACACGACACCCATTTACAATCAATTTCAATATGCGTGCATATTATATAAGTTGCTGTATGTCAATAATATATGTATTGGCATTACAAAATAAGTGGTTAAATACTTGATTTGAGTATATGATAGTTCAATCTTAAAATTTTCAAATAATAATATAGTAGGTAATATATTTTTATTATTATTAATATAGGAATACAAGACATATAAGAACTTAACTCAATGCATATAAGATCTAAGTATTTAGATTATTAAAGTTACTTCCTCGTAGGTACTCATTTACTTAATCGTATAGTTATATATATTTACTCAAATATTCGCAAAGTATTTTCTTAGGTATCGAATCAGTATTCACGTTTTACACATTAAAGCTTATTTACAACGTATATAGGAGTTCAATTAATTATCTAGGAATGAAGTCTCGGTCGTTCGGCGTGTGCATTTATTGGTTTTCCTTTTCACACAGTTCACACAAAAAGGGAATGATTGACAATCGAGTGGGCAATGGAATGAAAAACTCAAGGAATTCTCACTTCCCCGATTTCCAACTTTCAATTTGGAAAACTTACGGCTAAGTAATAAGTTTACCAAATGTATGACTTGACACTAATTAATTATTAAACTTGATTTCCAAAACTCTAAAAGGAACATAAAATGACTAAACTACTTTAATAATTTATAATATTTAACCAGTAATCGGCCCGTCTCCCGACGGGTTTCTATACTAAAATAATAAAATATCGGTGTCTGTCTATTAGAAGCAGAAATAAAATTTAATAAATCGGCCCTTCTCCCGACGGTTGACGATTACATAGGGGTTAAAAACGATTAAACAAATGCACTAATTGAATAACGTGTCTTATCGAATAAAGCGCCTAAATAAACTCTTCACATCGAATAAAGGGCCTAGACAAACGCTTTTCGAATGAAATTCCTGGATAGACATTTCTTTTCGAATAAAGCGCCTGGATAAGCGTTTATTTTCAAATAGTGTTTAAAAGTCTCAAAAAGTGTCTAACGCCGAAGGAGTCTCAAACTTTTAAAGTATTGTGCATGGAAACCGAATGTTTATAAAATATTTAATAAAGGGGCAAATTAAAAAATTCAATGAGTAAAATCTAAGGAATGTGCAATTTCAAATCCTTTCCAACCAAAAAAGTGGTTAATTTCAGTTAACAAAACATTTAATCTCTAAACCCTCCCGTCATTTTCGTCACGGAGTTGAAGCTGATCTTTTAGACATGAATTGAAAGTCACCATTCTTGTATTTTTTGACATAGGTCACCCTATGACTGACAAACGCCGATATTTTATTAAGATAGATTATTAATTTAGGTAATGTACATATGCAGAGTCATCATGAATATTCCATATAATGCTTTCTTTATAAATAGTAGGTTACAATTAGAGAACATCATGTTGCAATTATTGATGACTGTTAACTGAATCCGACGTTCTAGTCTTTCTTTTCTCTTGCTTTCAAAAATCTTTCATTTTTAAATTCAGTATATTTAGTATATAGATTATAAAGTGTATCAAATGATTAACACATTAAAGGTTTATACATACGTACTTATCGACTATATTTTGATTACTTAATTTTGCTTACAGTGGAGATTTCTTTTTCCACGAGCACAGTTGCTATCATGCATCATCATGTATCATCATGCATACAGCATACACATACATAGGTAGGTATATAGTCCTTTCTTGATTTCATTTCTTTTTAAGGTAAAAATTAAAGTACAAGTAATATAACTTTAATAAACATTTTAAACTTTTGAATACGAAGAAATTTTAAATTATTAAAAAATTAGCATCTCAAACTATATTACTAAAGACTAAAAATAAAATTGAATCAGGATTTTGGTTAATTGATTCTAACGATTTCAGTTCCACCCATCCGGTGTCTACATTTAAAATTAATTAAACGAATGAAACGCTCCGATTGAATCCAATTACATGAATGAGAATTTGAAAGCCTCCAATTAGTCCGTGTGCTCTTTTATTTCTTTTTAAAATCATTGTCAACATGGTCCATTGGATCTCGGATCATTTCCCCCAACAACATTCATACTCACCCTCTTGATTTATCCAAATAAAATTTACAGCATCATTTAATACGTAATGTAGTAGTAATAATGTAGAACATACTGACTTTCATTTTCATTAGAATTTTCTTCATTTCAAGTATATATTCTCAATTTAAAGGGTTTCGTTTCGTCACTTTGATGCGGAATTCCTTGGCTTTTGTATTGAGCAAAAAGCTTCGCTCACCTGAAGTCCCTCAACAACGACCAGAATCATTTTTCAAAGGAACACTTTCATTTTCCTTTGACATACACAAACTTTGGAATGACATGACACTTATCAATTTTCAAAGTGCCTCATTTTAGACTTTCCAATTTTTTTACTGAATATCTTATTAGTAAATAAATATAATTAAATCTAATATTTATACGTATTTGTTTGTATTGTTATAATTTTTCTGTAATTCGCTTTAATGAACAGAATCTAGATTAGTTGTTTCTTAGAATCTAATCATTAGATTTGGGTTTATTTTTATTCATTTTGAAATATAGTAAACATAAGAAATAATATTTTAGAGTGAAGAGCTAATTTTGATTAGATTCATTTACAACCTTCAAATAATGCTAATTTGTATATCTTATACTCAAATATAATAGAATTTACTCATGCAACTCACAATAGTGTACAAAACTTATCGTGAGTAGAAATTTGCTATCTTTAATTCATCTCTTTAATGTTCCTCTTTAATTTCCACAACTTGAAATCGGAATGACGTCTGGGCATTTTGATGAAATCCTGTTGAGAGGACAGGGAATGTAATAGGTATATTAAAAGGTCTATCACAGGTGTATCGTGGTAAATCTTCGTCGCTCTAATTCCCCAGCTTTCCTAATGATCAACTCAGCGATGAGAAATGACTTTGTAATTAAACGACTCAAATTACAATGGAATCTCTGAAAGGGAAAATAGGCGCGAGGGAAATGGCGGAGAGATAACGGGAAAGATTCTCTTCTCACTTCATTCTATGGATTCGGATGATCTAGTAAATTATAAACTTTGACTATATACTTTTTCATGAGAAGAAAACAATCAATAAAAGAGAAAAAAACTTTCCCTTTCCCTCGCGGGGGACCGAAGCGAATCTCATCATTTAATGAAGGAACGTTCAACGCTACGCCTACGCGTCAACTCCAGGACAAATCCAGAACTTGGAATTTGAAAGAAAAGGAAGTCAAAAACCATTTTGCTAACAACTAATGCTCATTATAACTTACTATGGCGCACAGGCCCTTTTCAAAAATTAGCCTTGATTTTGTGGAAACGGAGAAAAATGGGTCGTAAAGATAAAGCTAAATGAGCATTATGATATATGGGAAATAAAGAACCGATTTATTTAAATTCATTTGGGTTTGGAGTTCCATGTTTGCATAAATTATTTAATAAACCAAAGAGTTATTTAGTTCTTATTCGTCTTATACTTTTGTATAAAATAAGAAAATGCCATGGACTATTATGAAGATAACGTACTACTTAAATAAGTATGTTTATTTAAGAAGACATGTACATGAGTCGTGTAATTATTTCAACTTATGCATGCCGTGAATTGAAATGTGCTCATTCATTGGGTGTGTTTTGTCATTCTAAACGGCGTTTTCAACGTTGTGCCTTACCGTTGGACTCATCCTCTTGTTATTGCGGTTGGTGACTCGAAGAAACTTTCATAATATCACTTGTCTTTTACTGCATATCAAAACTTTAAGTTCAGAGTGGCGAAAACAAAAGGACAAACTTTGATAATCTTCCTCATCAACCATTTGCCCCGCCGTTCCATTTGAAATTAAAGTTTCGAAAAATAAATTTCCCTTTCCTTCTAAAAATCACCAGGAGATTTTAATAGCTCCGCCAATGTGAATCTTTCAATTAAACAATTAACTCAATATTCTAACTGCAAGAGCTTCTTATTAACTGGAAAAATTAAGAGGAGAGGAAACACCTGAGCTCACTTTTCCCAAATGGAAAAACTTGCTTCTCATTCAACAATTATTTATTCTTTTTAATGCCATCCATTTAAAGGCCATTTGGATACTCCCAGAGAAAATAATTAAACTGGCAAACTTTCCTCTCACAAGTCCTCATTGCTAACCATTACTATTAGTTTAAATGGAAGTGTTGAAAAATTAACTCACTTAGTCAACTATCAGCAATTAATAATTTAATCTAATATCTATTTGTTTGCAATTTTTCATTTTTACTAGATATTCAAGTTAAATGCAGGTGAGTCAAGGAAATGCTCTTTTTGGGCCTTTCGAGAAAAATGAAGACCAATTTGAGAAAAGTGTGAATTTTCTCTCTATCAGGCGATTGAGGAGAAAATCCTTTGAGTTGACAAAGGACGAGACCTTACAAGTTACATATAAAAATCGGTCTTAATAAATAAACATACTTATTTTACAAGGCCCTGCAAATCTTTAACACAAATTCAGAATGGTTTTTCTTACCTATCCATAAAGTATATGCATATTCTTGTATTCTTGTTCATTTCCTTACATGATTTGCAGGACCCTGTATACATACTGAATATGTATGTATAGAATTCAATCAGTTCTTGTTTTTTCTACAAATAAATAAGTAGTTTAAACTTGAATGATAAAAATGAAACCGAATAGAGAGATATACATACTTAAAATGAATGAGTGGTTTACGAAACGTTGTCTGTTTGCCCTTTTATGATGTATGCTTATACCTATGTGTTTTATAAGTATGAGTGGAGTGTGTTGAAGTGTATAAATACCGTGTAGTGGATCAAATTGCCTCATTGGGTTCGGCCCAGTTCGGGCTTTGAATTTGCATTCATGGGAGGTTTTCTCCTCCTTGGCCTAAACAATCCCTCCATTCCAATAGTCAACTCAAGATAGGTATACGGGGGTGCTATGGCTATGTTCTGGTCTTAATTTGGATTGTAGTCTCCACGCGAGAGTTGCTGATGAGTGAGAAAGTCAATAAAGAGGGGAAAGTTTCAATTGACGTCTTCGTTCGTCGTTTGTTTGTCGGAGTGTTGCGGAGCAAAGATGTCGGGTTGGTTGCGCCACGAGCGCCGTGTGCAGACGTTCGGCCCCCGCCACCATTTGTTAAAATCATCATAGTACCTTGGTTTGAGCTCGTTTTCCCGCTCAGCGTAGTGGATCATGGCACAGAGGCGACAGAAGAAATGCGTGTTCACGAACTCGCCGGTTCCTTTCCATGTAAAGTACTCGTTGTACAACTCGTCGTTCTTGTCGAGGGCGTGGAGGTGAGCGGCGAGTTCCTGAGGACTCTCAAAGTCGTCAATGTGGATGTAGGATTTCTCCGGAGCTACGCGTTTGTAGTCATCAGGATGAGCTCCCATCACAATCGGCAAAACTTTATTTCTGTTCATTAAGAAGAACAAGTCCTTGATTAGTATATTCATTTAAAAGAAATTAATTTAAGTACCTACGTCTCTACAAAAATAAGCATATTTTTTTGAAATTGGAAACAGGTATTTTTAAATTTATAATACATGGATTTTCAATTTCGATTTTGAATGGGGAATAATGAAGCCGAGGATATGAAAAGAGAGGAATGTGTTTATAAGAATGAGGCATATAAGTTGGAATTTGAGTATTTGACAGGAGTTATTCGAACATCTTGTTCCATTCCCAAAAAGAAGCCATGGAAGGTGAATTTGAATTTTATAGGTTCTTCACCGGGTCTTTTATCAAACGATTTGAGAGGAATTGTACGGGGTTCTCAAATTAAAATTTTATTACACCTCCCCTTCTATTGATGCTGTAAATCATGTTTGAATGGCTGGTTTTCATTCCTTGCCGATCCTTCACCACCATACTCGGGCTTCCTCTTCTATTAACTCTCTTACATAAAAAAAATCGATGCAACTCGCCACGTCTTGGTGGACCACCAGAAATACTTGGACTTGACAGCTCGCATTTCTCATAATGAGACTCAAATACAAATAAATGATGAAAAGGGAAAGTTAAGGCTATATGATCCAAAGCCATTATGGAATGAAGTACATAAGTAGTCACTTAAAGGAACTAAGATGGATGATTTATAGGTTTTTTTCAAACTAACACAAGAACAAGCTAAATATAATAAATGTATTTATATATTGTATAAGTTGATAAAGCCATTTTAAATCAAGTTATTAAATTTCATTTTTTGGTTAAAATGATTAAAAAATTTAAACTCAACAATTTACGTAGAAATATCAAATAAAAAGTTTAAAATGTTTTTAGAGGAATAATGAGATTTTGCACTTTTCATATTACAGTAATATGGCATTCCAAGTTGGTTCTCAATATTGTGTTCTGTACGTAAAGTGATGCGAACGACGATGTGAATATTTATATACATTATTTATGAATCAGGGGAATTCCTTGTTTTAAAGACAAAAAAGGACCGTCTTGCCTTCTTCCATTATGCAACGAACGAACGGCATTAAACACATTCACACAGAAGTGTAGAAGAGGGTCAGGATATAGATATTGGGCCCAACGAAATTTACGAAATTTTTCTAAATTTTTTCACCAAAATCAAAATTCCTTCCTTCAATTCGTGCATAAAACACTATTAGAGGTGTTTTAGGACATGTTAGGTTAGATTAGGTTAAGGACTTAGAAATTTTTCTTAACCATAACCTAACATATTGTAACAAAAACACCTTTAATAGTGTTTTCTGCACGAATTGAAGGAAAGCGAACAATTTTGGTTTTGGTGAAAAATTTCGTTGGGCCCAATATCTATACCCTGACCGTAGAAGAGTGTACCTAATAGGTTAGTTCCTTTTGCCCATATGTTGACTTTTATTAAAAAGGGTCAACAAGAAATAATTAATGCATTTAAAGTCATCCGTTTTACTAAAATTAAAGATGTAGATATTATTAAAATAATTTAATAGATATTATATGCCTTCAATATTCTACATATGCACGTCATACTCTTAAGTATTACATAATAGATATGTGAGAAAAGTAAAGCTCCAACTTCGTCTGACGGGAACGAGACGATCTCTCTTCACCCCACCCTCATTTTGAGCCTGGTCTCGTCTCGTTTGACCAGGGAAGCCTCAGAGCTTCACTGGTCTTCGTCTCGTCAGACGATTAAATCTCTCGAGAGCCTATCATCCTGGTCTCGTCTCATCTTTAAACTCTTAGAGCTTCCCTGGTCTTTAAAATCTCTCGTCTCCCCTAGTCCTGGTCCTGGGCGACGATTCATCAGCTATGCGCTCTTGACAATGAGCTCATACTTCTTGAATCTATAGAAACCTAGCAGTGAGGGTTAGTTAGTCATGGTAGTTTTAGGCATTCTCCTAACTCCTTGAAAGAAAGCAAGGAGTGAAAGGAGGAATAATTTGAGAGGAAAGTTCAAATTCGCCGCTTTCTCTGTTGGCAAATTTTCTCTTCATCTTTCAAATTTGATTAAACACTTGTCATTTAAGGTAAATTCTTATAAAAATACGTTTATTCTATTTTAGTCATATAAAAATTAAATCGAATCATGAATTATCATTAGATATTGAAAGAAGAGAACAAGCTCGCGGTTATGCAAAAGATTCTTGAAAATAGAGAGAAACTCTTTAGTCAGCTCTCTTCGAATTTTGACGGATGAAGAGCGTCAAGGAATATGGAAAGAAATTTTAATTTTTGCTCAATCTCTCAGAGAATACGGTGGACGAATTTGGACCGATTTACGCGACAAGAGATGGTCGCAATGGAAGACTGTAATTTATCTTATAATTTATCTTGAATCTTGTAATTTAATCAAAATTTGGCCTTATAATTTTTTGAAAATACTTGATATAAATACTAATGATAAAAAATTGATTCTTTAATTTAAAAAAGAAGAGACAAGTAGAGGAAAACTGGCTCGAGTGGAGGAAAGCGCACATTGGCCATTGATGGGCTAATTCTTGACATCATTGGAAAGGATTCAAAAATTAGATGGAATGGCAATTGAGGAATCAGGAAATCCAATCCCGACTTCAAATGCTTCACAACATCGAAGCGAAGAGAATCTACCATCAACTTCAACCTCTGCGTCCTCGCTCATTCAAAGTGGATCAAAGCTCATTTTTAGTCTCCATTTGATGAAAACGAATAAACATTAAGCGACATGTAGACTTCAGCCAAGGTGATTGAAACAAAGCTACAAAGAAAAAGGAAAACCTCAGAAGATCCTGAAGAAAAAACACCTCGTCAACGACATTTTCACAATTCAAATAGAAAAAGAGAAGATCCTGGTGGAAAAGGAACGTATTTTGCTGCATGAGCTACAAAATAAAAATAACTTGAACCCTTCTGATCTAACTAATATTTTATTTCAGTAAAAATGTTTGTAAGAGTGTTAATTGTTAAATGTTTATTGTTTTACTTTAATTTGACATTATAACAAAAAAATTATAATTTATAATACTTAAAAATAATAAATTAACGAAAAAATTCTAATAACTCTTCTAGATGTTCATTTGGATGAATGAGAACTTCGTTAGGTATTTCATGGTCAATCTGAAGCGGCACCAAGTCTTCTAGGTCAATCTCCCATCTTGTCACATTGTGGATCGCAGTGCAAGCCATTATAATTAAGCTAGCTTCTTCAGGTGTCACTCGTAAATGATTCAGACACGGAAACTTTTTTTTCAGGGCTCCAAATGCGCATTCTACGAATTGTCTAGCTAGCCTGAGAGCAATATGTAATTCCTCCTTGCGTCATCGTTATTCGGGTTTGGAATATGGATCATGAGCCAGTTTAAGAGTGGATACCCGAATTCCCCTAAACAATTAGAAATGGAAATTGATGCAAAGTTAGTTTAATTATTAATTAATTTAACTATTTTATAGATAAAAATTATTTAAAATTGATCCCCGAAAAGCCTTTCTTCTTCTTGCTCTTCCTCTAATTCACGGTTCGTCGTCGTCGGAATCATAATAGTTGAGTTCCTATTAATTAATAAGCTAATGAATGTTTTTAATTTTTTTATGTTTATATATTAAATTAAAATTTATCAAAGTTAATCTTACCATGATCTCAACAGCGAATGTCTTCTTATTTAATCCTGAGTTGTAATTTTAACGAAAGTTGAGTAATTTAGGCACAAGAGTAAAAATGAAAACAAGTAGGGATCGATCTCTCGATCCCTTCAAACTTTGCTCCTTCTTGATTGAAACATAGAAGTATCTAAGACAAGCCAGAACTTGCAAATTCTCACTTCTAACTCTTTGATCCTTACTCCTTACTCTTAAATCATAGTATGAACTTTTAATTTTGCTATGAGATACAACTTGGTTACCAAACTCACAGTTACGAGCACATAGCAGGAGCGCATAGTTGATGAAGCGTAGCCCTGGAATGGTCTTTCAACTCTCAGGCTTTTACTGATCTTGGTCTCGTCTCGTCTTCTCGTCCCTATCCCTAACCAATGAAAGACCAGACCAAAGACCATTGGATTCTCAATTTACCCCTCTTCACACACTGGTCCTGGTCTCGTCTCGTCTTTTAAACTCTTCAGTTCCTCTGGTCCTGGTCTCGTCAGGTCCTTGTCCAGGCTGGTCTTTCAACTCTTAGACTCCCACTCATGCTGGTCTCGTCCTGGTCTTTGAAATCCCGTCGCCCCTGGTCATCGTCTCATCTTCGGATGTCAAGATGACGGAATGGTCTCGTCTTGTCAAAGACCAGACGAGACCAGGACGAGACGAGGCTTTTAATCGTCAAAGACGATCTGCCAAAAACGAAGTTGGAGCTTTTGCAGAAAAGAGAAAACAGTAGGAGTTTTCCTCTAATGTTTGCAAAACTCACTTTGAACTGAATAAAAGCTATGTAGGTATACACATACCTACGTATGAGAATCTTTTATGGCGCGATGAATTCTTGGGTCCATGAAAATTGAGTTCTTTCAAGAAGATTCTTTCAACTTGTTATCGACCAATACAGAACCAGAAAAACATCACCTCAAGCTTGATCTGAAAGATGGAAATTATCGAGATACGACTCTTCACTAACCTAACTTACCCTCATCTCTACTGCTTCCGTGATACAGGTTATATTTATGCGTCAATCTATGCTTTTCAATATACATTAGTCGAACTCGATGGAGATTTGATGGGAAATGTAAAGAATTGATAATGTTGAACATTAATTTCCTTTCAATTAGGCCCACAACGAATACTAAAATGAGAGATATTATAATAAAGCGGGAAAACATAAGTATATTAATATATATTATTACTTAATATATTACTATACAAATACTACTATTACATAATTGGTATGTGTATTAAGAAATGCGAATGATGTAAAATTACATTCATTATTCAATTTCCTAAAAGACGGCCAATCATGGAATTTAATTTTATATGAATGAGTAAAAACTTAATTGCGAGGATTTTAAATACCTCGTTTATCAATTTAATGTAATATCATCTATGCTAAGTTCTAATTGTAAGTGGTTTCTTTTGAATGAGATTTTCATTCACGACTCGATCGTTGAATAACGTTATAAAATATGAAATCCGTTTAAGTATTAATATTCTCCCACTAAAACCACTACATAATATATAAGTACAGCTCAAGTATTAATGATTAGGTATAAAAGATACTTTAATGACCAACACATGAAAGGTGAGGTGCTTAAAAGAGCCACTGGCTGAGCATATTGAGAGTCCTTCATAGAGAAATATGCTACTACCATTCGGCTTATAACAGTATAATATTTAATAATGTTATTTATAAGTGGTCATATACAGATTTGTATATAAATCTTTTTTGAACAAATTCATGAGGAAGGGATTAAATGAAAGGGATATGAGAATTTTGTGTTCAAAGCAGTTTTACATTTGCCTTATTAACGCCACAGTCCCCACATTCATCCAAAATACCTTTTAATTCTAATAGGCTTTCATATGCATAAATAAATAAATGTACAAGCAGTAGAGTTTTCTCATGACTTACCCGAGTCCGTTGACGAAGAACTTCTCTGAAATGTAATCTCGACAGTTGGAGTTCTCAAATGCCAAGTAGAATTTGTAGTGTTTTGACAAAAGGTCAAAACACTGCCTGGCATTGGCACGAGAACAAGAGTGAGTTCCACAGGCACCGTAAATGTCAACGTCAATGTATTTCCCAAGCTCCCTCGCATACTCAAGACGATTATTCTTCGCCACGCAGTTGGAGACGAACCACGCGACTTTCTTGCTCTTTCCCTTTGCAAAGTTCACACCTAGGAAATAAAATACACAGTATTAAAGGCTTTACCTATACATAGAGCTTTACAGTAGAGCTCTACATTCTATCTGTATATAGTTCTCTATATTAATGCGTAGTAGACATAATATTTAGCATACGTGGCTAGAATAAATAATATAATATGAATGGTAATAATATCATGCGTATTTGGTTTAATTGTTTTTATTATTTATAAATAACAATAATGTCGTTGAATGAGTCAAATAATAAATCATTAAAATTAACTAGCTTCGTGCAATAAATATATTTAATTCATATTCATGAATTTAATAGAAATCACGTCAATGTCATCTCATGTTGCACTGACGATGAGTGAGCTTCAATTGTGATGTCTTATGTACCTATTTATAGAATATGACTGTCCTATTAGATCAAATACAAATATTTAAACTTTTGTCCAATGCAAATGACTGGTAAGAATATTTTTACTTTTAAAAAATAATTCAGAACTAACTAATTGATAGCTATAAAAATATGCAACATGTGAATTGGTTATTGTCAATGAGAAGCTGGAAATTATGTGACTTGGAATTTGAAATTTTTGTTTCAATAACCGACTCTAAATCTCTTTTTAATGTTTCTATAAATAAATTTTAATGATGTTGGTGCAATTATAATATTATGCAAATATTTTAAAGTCAAGTAATATATTTGGTGAACTTTCTTATGTATGATATACATTTGTAAAAAAAATTATTAGATAAACGTATATACCTACTTTCCTAATGCATTTAGGTATTTATATGACAAAAGACCTAAGTATTTCAAAGAAAGCTCATTACAATTTTATTTCTATGGTCGTTTATCCCGGCTTAATCTTGCTTTCTTCCTATCATTAAATACTAATTTATCCCATATACTAAATGATTTTATATGAGATGAGAGCATGTTGAGTTTATGTTCCATTGAACATTGGTACATTAAGGTATATGATCAAATGAGCTTTCCTGTCCTTAACAAAATAAACAAAAGGGTAACATGGAATGGATAACATTTAGAGGTGAGGAGAATTGGATGGAACACCCAAGGGGATTCCGACCATTCAAGAATAAATATACCAAAATTGCCTTTTTCGACTCATTTATTTCTCTTTTTACTCCTTTCTGAGCATTATTTATTTTCTAATCTAATTATGCATTATGAACATGAATTTAAGTTTTAACTAATTCCTTTCTCCGTTCTCATGATTGTCGTATTATATAATATTTATATCACCAAGCAGTGTTTCTGTTCAATTTCTCAAACAGGTAGCAATGATCGACTGAGTGATAGCAATTTAACCAATTGAGAATTCAATAGGTACAAAGTTTTATGATTCATGATTAACATGCATATTAATACTTAGTATTGGTATTGAAAAGGAAAGAACGCACCTTGTGGGAGAGATCGAACTCGTTCGTCATAGTAAACCCATTTCTCATACGGAGTCACAATGTCGGAGTCGTGTCTGTACGTCGCCGTCATATTGAATACGCTCCGGTCCATAAAGTTCTGGGTGTTGAGAGGGCATTCGAGCATGTACATGAGCCAGAGCTGGTTCGGCGGTCGCCTTGTCTTCGGATGCATGAAGACATCTTTGAAGACCACGGCGTCGGCCTTGCCCATCGTTCCGCGGTTCCCCGTGAGCCGACAAGTGTTGATTGGGCATTTCTGCTGGAGGAACACGTGACGACCCCCGGTGACCTGAGCCCCCCAACTCATCCCCAAGCCATAGTACAAAAGAATGGTTTTGACGCGCTCTTGAGTCGCGTTCTGATGGGCCTGGTGCGGCCCGAGACTCGGACCCAACTCCGTCTCGATTTTACTATTCGGATTTACATTGTTCTCTTGAGTGTAAGGGCTATTGAGAGCTCCGACAGGCTCCTCGTTTCCATCCACCGCGTACATCAATTGTTCGACGATCCGATCCCCGTCAGGGTTCTGCTCGTGCCAGAGATTGGCAGGGCTGGAGGAGGCCATGGGCACGCGGCTCCCGCGCCACATGAACCATGGACGATCCAACGAGGTTTTCAAAGACGAGCCCAACAGCCCTGTTGGCCTAAACGGACTCATTTCGTGCCCTCTTTTTGAACTGCTGTGCTCTTCCATCCTCCGCGTCTCCGCGTGAGACTCGAACCCTGAGATGTCATCGTGTGGACCACTGTTGTAATGAGATTGCTGCAGAAGCCGCTTCACGTCTTCGTTGAAGTTCACGAGGAGGAGGATGGCACAGAGACTCCCACAAGTGTAGAAGATGACGGTTACTCGGAGCCGGCGGAGTCGACGGAGTATCATTGACCCCGAACTGCTCCTTTGTCGCGTCATGTTCGGCGGTTCACCGACACGTTTTCCTCCATTGGGTTAGAAATGTGTTCCAAGGAGTAATCCTCGCTCTCATTTCCTCATCAAAATCAATTGTTTTCATTCCTACAAATCAGACCAGATCGTTTTTATTCTCTTTATAAAATTATGTTAGGAATTATTGGGAACTTAGCTCACAGTTAAGCTCAATAACTTGTTGAACGTTTTTATTTGTGTCTAACATCCATGAAGTAGCCAGTCATTATATGAATACATAGATAATATCTTAAATATAAAATTATGATACAAGACACACGTTTATGAGTCTAATGAATGCAAAGTGCATCAAATTATCAATTTAACTAGTTGACTTGCGAAGAGAAATAAGTGAATTAAAACGTTTTAAATATCTCAATTGGCTCAAACATGTCTTGGAATAAATCCAAAGCGAATGGATTGCGATAAAACTTTACATCAATAAAAGCCTCGTTCTTTTTCCTGCCTGATTTCCCCTCTGCTCATTAGTTGTGAATTTTGGCTTTTAAGACGACCACCAAAGAATTAATTCAATTGGAATTGACTCTGAGTGGTTCAATTAGATTTAAATTATTAAAATGAAATGAGGCGATGAAAATTCGAAGGAACGCTAAAGTAATGAAATTACCATATTCGCCCTATAAAAAACACACTATGAATTAAATGAAGAAAGGAAAAAAGAGAAGATAATGACAGATTTAAATTCTGAACGCTCCGCCTTCTTCTTGATTAAATGCCCATATTTCCCTCATTCCCCGCTTTTGGACTCAAAAGTCTCGTTTTCCCAAATGAATGAGCCAATTCTCTCCGCCTTTTGAGATCAACTCCCCTCCCCGTCCAAGTTCAAAGGAACTTTCATTCCGACGACTTACTACACTTCATTGTTGAGTTATGGATGCCATGTGACATATCAATTAGCATCACTGTGCGAGAATCCCTAGGTAGCTTATTACTATCGATCACGCGCTCGAGGCGCGTTAAGATTTCTTCCTCACTGACTCAGGAGGAGAGCCTGAGGCTTATTAAGATGAAGAGAGAAGTGATGAATTTCCTGTGGTGAGCTTACATTTATTTTCTCATTTCCTTATAAATGCTTTCTTCGAGTGACTTGATTGAGTGGATGAAGGGAGAGATTGGCTCACTCATGACTCATGTACATTCATTCATTTAAGCAAAAGAGACGAGATTATAAAAATACCGGAATATACAATGTGCGAATGTAGGAAATAAACTTGTGTGCATGTAATCCACCTACATTTAAAAGTGCATATACTTTTACAGTGTGTATTTATGCGTATATGGTAAAACTCCTTTCTCAACCTTCTTACTCAAACAAGAATGTAAGGGAATAAGGGGATTATAATTATACATTGTGTGTGGGTATATTTGGCTTATAAAATGCCCCTCGATTAATCAAAGTCGGGCTTAATGGCTCTCGCTACTTTTCTTTCTAAAAATAATCAGAAAAACATATTTCACCTCACATTTTTTCTTTACTCGGTCAACATAAAAAAAATCATTTCATTGCGTTTGTTATTTTTCATTATTTTGGTTCGTAAGTTATTTTATTAAAAACTTATTCCCAATTATTCATAAATCACTCAAATTTACTATTAAATACACATTCAAAAGATTTAGATATATATGTATGTATGGGTATACAAATTCTTCAAATATTACGCTAAAAAGTATCAAATTTACTTTTATAAATAGGTACTAGTTGTCCAATTGCTTTTAATTTAAACCAAACTGAGTTTCTTATTGAAATTTGAAACCTTTTGAACTTTGTAGTATAACAAAGATAATTGATCAAAAAGGTAATATAATATACATATTTGACATTTTACGCTTAAATTGAAATTTTAATGAACATCATTTTGCGATTAATTAATTACGTGACCAAAAAACCATTGCATGTTGAATATTTCGTTTGTTTCTCATTTATTATTGAGTTAATAAATAGAGAGAAACTTTGAATGTTGTACCTACATGTACCTATATAATGTAGAGGTATACTATTATTTTTTCTAACTCAAAGATTTGAGTGTAGGCTATAATATGTTTATATGTATTATTTGAGAGTTAATTGCATTAGCTGAGCCCGTGAATTGTTTGAGGAATATTAAAAGTTTCTTTGTTCAATTTGTAGGTTTTATGTAACAACTCGACGTTGTTTAGTCAATATTGGGGAAAGTCTATAAATGCGATTACGCAAAGTGCTCAAATTTCACGTCCAAGTACATGAAATCGTATTTCACATTCGTTGATGGGAAAGCAGGGGAAAGCCTTTTGGATCTTACGAGTTTCACGTGTTTAGGGAGAAACCTCAGCCTAATACCAATTTCAATTTCCTTTAATAGTCAATTTCCCGAGTAATGTTTCTTCTCGTAAAGATTCATTATGAACAGGTTTTTCCTTTCCGCTCTCAATTTCCAAAAAGTTCAAATATTGACTCCCTAGGACTCGGAGCCGAGTTAAAAGCACCAATAGGAGTTACTAATAGCGGAGCTTCTCCATTAGTATGTCAACTTTGGAACCTCAAGGAGAACCGGAAAAACCCTTTTTCGACGCTTAAGAAATCCCTTACAATGTATTTATATATCGTCGTATTGACTCGCATTCAATATATAAGTATGATATAATAGATATTTGAATGGGAGTAATAAGCATGTAATTTGATGTATGGAACCTTTGGCATTTTTCTAGTATATTGAATTTCCCTCAACTGCACCGGCGAATTGAATTGAACCGTAATTGAGGCCATTTGTGTTGGAACAAATAATGTAAAAATGGCCAAGAGCCTCCCATGCATTCGAGCACTTAAGGACTCAAATGTGAAAGGTGAAATTCATGAAAATGATGATGTATTCATTTGAAAAATAATGAGATAATCGTCCACCATAAACCTTTTCATTCAATTTCCACCCGAGCTGAACAGGAGGATAATCCAATAGGAATATTCAGAGATCCGCAATAATGGTGGAGGAAAAGCGAGAGGCTGGAAATGAGGGCTCACAACCCAATACACCCCAAATGTAAAACATCCAAGGCTACTCACGCCATTCCCATCTCACTCCACCAGGCTTCTCTCTATAACAATAGAGCATGAGAAAATAAGCTATATGCTTTTTCCCTGAAACTCACACTAATTCCATCATAATTGTAATGACGGATGAGAAATAAGAGTTTAATGTTCATTTAAGAAAAAGTGTTAAGAAAAAATCTTGTTAGATAATCAAGGCTATATGTGATCCAATAATAAAAATAATTGTCAATTGGATAATGTCTGCACGAGACCAAAGGAGTCTCACTTTTATTTCAATTACACTACTTTCAATGGCTCAAGTACAGAGAGGGGATTGGGAACAGCACATGTTGGTATCCTTATTGGCACATGTCGAAGGATAATAAACGATTGGGATAAGTTGAACCTACAAGTATGTGCGTGGGCATGTATACCATGTATGATATGTAGGTGAGTGTGTGTGGAGGTAAGTGGAGAGATTCTTTTTCATTCAAGATGAATCGGAAGTCAAGGGAATATTGAAAAAAGGAAATCAATAGCATTATTATAAGAGCATCTTTCTCTCGCGAGTCAGGGCGAAGTTTGAGGGAGTTTGATCAAAAGGAAAATATCAATTCTGATCTTCGCCCTCGATAAGAAGCTAATCTTTATTCTCTATCCGAACCAGGATTGGATTAGTAGTTGACTCAGGAAGTCGGGACGAGAGTTCCCTTTTAAATTATTAATGGGGTTCAAAAGGAAAAGTGGAGGAAAGCCTCACTTATCGTGTCACATGTAAATGAGGAACTAGGTGATATTAATTATTACTACGGGCTCTGTATACACAAGCACCTAACCAGAGTAGCTTGCAAACCATATTAAATGCAATAGGTGAGGATTTGATCAATTGTGCATAGGAACCATTGTAAAAGAATTAAGTTCACATTTCTAGAACCCATATTTTATACAGAGAAACCTCCTTTGTATCCGCATTGCTCGAATTTATCCTTTGTCGGATCTATACGTGTAATTTATTTGAAACCAATTTCATTTCATACACTTTAACATTTACTTTGTTTCTAATTATAAGAAACGTTTTCTAAAGCGACGACTTGCAATCATTTGAAAAACTATCCATCTTAAGCAACGGAATGAAATGAATTCAGATGATTTCAGCTATTGATAAAAGAACCGCTTGACTATTCATTTCTAATTAATAAATTTTCCTATTAATTTGTCCCTTTATTTGGCCATAAATAAAAGAAAATGTTATCAGTGCTTAATTCGTAAATTAAGAGATTATATTAATACTTCAAATGAAAACAATATATAAATAAGTGATGAATCTTTATAATCTTTAATTAGTTGCATTTGTTTAAAAAAAACATATAACATGATAAATTAACTTAATTAAAAGAGTAAATATATATGCTAATAGAAAATTTTGACCAATATAAACAAGGTAGAAAGTACTGGGAATCGAAAATCTGAAGGCGGGAGTTATGCACTCGATCTGTCACTTTTCTCTTATTTCAATTTCGTTCAATTTTCCCTTCCTTGTCAAACCCACCAGAGCCATTCGAGCCCACAGGATTGTTTCATAAAGAAATGTAAAATAGGAAATGAATCTTACAATTCGAGTATTGAAGTGAGGCTGAAAGGGTGCGTCGAGGATCCTCGTTTTCAAAGCACACACACACACACACGTACACTGCGTACCAGATGATTGTGCGTGAAAGTGAGAATAGTCCAAGACAGTTTGTGTCTGGCACTTTGTGCTCAGTGAAAAAGAATAAAGGGAGAAACAATGTTTTCTCCAAGTTCTCTACATCCCCCGAGGACTTTCCATTGGGCCGAGTGGAATGACAGGTGAGTTGATGAGCAGAGCACCAGTTGTTACCCCGAAGAAGACAGGCGAAGGAGTAAGGAAGATTCCTCGACGGCTCCTCATCCTCCTGGATCCTCACTGAAGTGAAAGAGCATGTGTGAAGGTTCTTCAACCGGAGTGCGCACAGCTTTTCCTTCGCTTTCCTAGAGCCAACCGACCCGGGGTGATCGATTATTCTCCCGCACTCGAGGAACCGGAGAAAGACCCGGGTGGAATACACGAGGGTTGAATCTCTTCACCCTTATTCTCCTACACAGCTCCAACGACTCACAAAATCGCCCAAATGAGGAAACCAAGGAAGGAATAATTCACCTTCCACCAGGTCATCCAGAGAGTCAGCATTGTAAAGGAAACGTTTTACCTATGACTCCCTCCATCTCACCTGTAATTGAGTCGGAGATTTGAGCCGGTTTAAAGAAAGTTCCCTGACCGCGCGAGAGATCTCAATCTCAATGAGATTCTCCGTCGTAGAAATGCGGATTGGAGTGAGATAGGAAAGAGCAAACACAGAACAAGTCCAGGTTGGAAAGTGAATCTAACACACGAGAGGTTTATTGAATTCCAATTACGAGAAATAATCTTTCACTTATTCGGCACCGGATGAAACGAAAAGTAAATACAGGTATTATGAGTCTACATTGACTGATGTATGTCTGGTTAGCCTCAAAGTTATTTGCTATTCAAAGAACAAACATATGATTTGGCTCATTGTTAGTAAGCTAACGATTCATATACCTGTATTTACTTATATTTGTTCTAAAATACAGTACGATATAAACGTCTTATTATGTATTGATCATATATTTCAAATTGGCATTTGTACTCGAGCTTGCCATTATTTATTTATTTTATTGGGCCTTCAGTTATATGCCTTATAGTTAAAATGACTCTAAGCAGCTTAGAATTTACCTTCTTATTTATTTCCCGTTATTCAATAGCATCTTGATCAAACAATGAAGGCAAAAGTTTCTTTACTGAAACAAAAGCAATGGGAAAGGTTTCATTTAAATGAAGACAAATTGAGATTTAATCTCATACAACATTATTGGATTTGACGAAGAGAGAATCAATGTGATTTGCTTCCTTCTTTCACGGACTTCCAATTAGCAATAATGGAATTAATCTACTTTGAGACACTTCTTCTTGGTGCATAGATACTTGATAATATATAAATACCTAAGAGCCTCAAGACTTTAATTCACCCGTTGTTCACCCGTCCTGGTCCTGATAATGAAATCTAAGGATGAATGGCCGCGGATTTTGAATATAAAAGCATTAGCTGACATCTCTTCACGGGCTGAATGGAATGGTGGTATTAATTAACGGCTAATTGTGGTCTATTATTCAAGACATGAGGTTTCACCTGGGTGAGGGAGGGAATGATGATGATGATTTGCTTTCGGAATGGGCGGGTCACGTTGAGCTCCTGTGGGAATCCTCTCGCTAAGGTTTGAACAAAGGCAAAACTCACCCTTTTGTCCCTTTGTCACACTCGAATGAAATACTCGTGTCCTAATGGAAGGGCGTAATGGAGATGATGAATTATAATACAAATTGACAAAGTTCAATGTCTCGGGCGGATCTTTTGTTATTCAATCAATTTCCCTGTCTGACCTCGTCGTCCCTTTAAGTTCATAAAAAGAATTATACTTATGACGCGCTTCAAGAAACCTCAATTCAATTACTTTTAAAATAAGATACAGAGTATGAAAGTGAACTTCCGACAGTACCCCATGTTGCCTCGCTTTGAATCATACTTCCCGTTCTCCTATTAAAAAGTTTACTATCGAGAAAGAACACATGTGTATCATATTAGGAATCATATGATATCAGAAGATGATTTTGTATTTATACCTTTGTCAATAAGGTCGTAAGCCCTATATTATATCACTTGGACTTTTCTCTTTCACCTTGTACTATACTCAATGACTTTTACGGTAAATGATGTAAATATTAGTTGTCTTATGTATAATTTATTATTAGTGATTAATCCAATGAATTGCCTTCCTGATTGATAATTGTTTAAGCAATTTTCCGCGCTGCCCGAGCAGCCTGTTTATATTGAATTGAGGTTCATAGTCTCGTTAAAGTAAATAAGACGGAATTAATAGTTAAACATTTGGGGATGATGATTGGCGTAGTATGTATAAATGAGCTTAGCAGGGTAGAAAATGACGGTCAGTTGGTGTGGGAAAAGGGGCTGTCAACAGATGAAATTACCTGGCTAAATAGAGCATTTCGTAAACCGTCCATGTAATAAGCTCTAGGTTATTTCCTTTTTTCGGAGCTGAGTGACCGTGTGATGGATCTGAGGGAATTTTGTGGATTTCGACAAGACGAACCGCCTGAGCTCCGAGTGCAATAAAAGTCAGTGAAGCCGAGGAAATAAAAAAAGAGCGATCATATATACACTTGCATAGACGCGCATACGCTTATATTCCTCAGTTTTGAGTATCGAGTAGAGCAGTAGTGAATTTCACCGGCCGCTCATCCACATCTTTCACACTTTATCTTCCAAAGGGATACCTCGAGTTCATCTGTCTCTTCTCCATCAAATAGGGAGGATGAATGGTGAAGCCCATTGGAAATGGAAATAGGGCCACACAACCACCCGTTCTTTATTCACATTCTTTTCACTTGAATTAATAGCCCAGTCATTTCATGTATTTTTCACATCATGCACCCAAATTTCAAACACGAGTCTGACACTTAAATCAACAATAAGAGTCTACTTACGTTCCAACAAAAACATGAGCCAACAAAACGACTCACTCCTCAAAAAATATTTTCAACCTAGGTATAAATTCTTCAATGGAGATTCGCTCCAAAGTGTTTTATTTCCAATTTTAATATGCTCACTATACCATATACATATCATGCTTTAATCTAATGTATAACTTTATAAATATGAAGCCTAGGTATATTACTTTTCCCAATTATTCGGTAAAGCATTTTTTAATTTTTGAATAGATATGCATATTACTGATATTAAATAATAGCTCAAGATATTTGATGCAGTTGAACATAGAGCATATGTTCTATAGATGGGTAATTGATGAACCAAGAACCAAAGTCTGGGTTGAAGGCGCGAACATGAAAAACCTTTGACTGACTTAATGAGTCGTAAAAACTTCCTTTTCATCTCTCATTTTCATCTCTGTTGTTTTCAATTTGAAAGTCAATTCTTTGAGGTTCATTTCTCAATGTCACATCATGAGTTGATGGAGAGGAAGTGAAGAGAAGCGAGGGGAAATCTTTATTATTTTATGCAAGGAGTCCTGGAGAGTTTCGCTAGTTCGCGTCCGACCCGTATGACTTGGTTCAAATTAAAATTTGAAGAATCATCAAACCGACTCTCGACCCAATCTAACAATCCTCAACGTCTCGCACACAATTTCAAGCTTCTAAATGGAATCAAATCTCTTATTCCTCAACTCTTCTTCAATTGGAAATTGAGCCAGAAGATGAAAGCATTTGAGATATACATATATGTTAATTTTAAATTGAAAAGGAAGGTTATTACCCTTATATGGTAAATTCATTCATGCTCATTCTTAAAAGCAATGAAGAACAAATATATACAAGTACTTTACAGAAACATATATTTAATTACGTACGCCTATCTATGTATTATATAAAAAATACTATTCAACAAATAAGTAGAAACAGAAGCTTGTAATATATATATTAATATATGGCAAGGATGTGAAACATGTATTATTTCTTGGAAGTATCTGTATAAAAAACATTCGTCTAGTCGGATCGGTGAGAGAAGGATCTAGTTATCGTTAGGAAATAAAAAAGATATTCACAGACCTGAGACAAATATCTCACCTTGACTATCACCTGCCTATCGGACTCATTAATTGTTCATGGTTGCCGGAACCTGGCGCGGTGGAACTTGTATGGGAAATGAAAGGAGGAGTCAATTCCCGCTGCACTTCCAACTTCTCATGTTGTCAATGGAAAAGCAGCTCCTCAATAATTCCTCTCTTTACGCCTCTTTGGAACGTAAAGGCAGTTCTCGTTTCACTTCAAGATCTTCATCTCTCATCATCTAACTCACCGAATCTCAAAACTCGTTCAGGGAAACTCGTGCACTTTTATTTATTATTGTATTTTTACTCGGGACTCTTATTATTTGACCGCAAGTTCCATTATTAGTATATCATAAACAATTACTCCAACGGTATATTGTATGTATATGTTTCTAATAATTAAATGGAAATACATAGTACCTTCTCTTAAACCTTTGTAATTATTCAGAAAATACAATAAATTGTTTAAACATATCCCAATATGAATAAGTATATATATGGGTAATATAACTAACTGATTTGTATTACATGAATTAACTTAGATTTCACGATAATTCTTAAACTTGAAAATAAAAGTTTGTGCGTGAGAGGCTTGACTATACGTTGAAGTACGTAAAGTTATATAAGTAGGTACATGCTACACACATACAGTAATAAAGATTCATGTATGGGAAATTTTGTGTTGGTTATCTTTTTCCGCTGTTGAGTTCATCAAAGGAGATGAATTTATTTTTATTGGCAATCCGCATGTAGAGATGAGTTTTTATGCTTGACGCAATTGTGCGGTCTGGAGAGAAGAAGGGATATGGAGGGGTAATTGTGTAAATTAAAGAGGAGGGGAAGGTGGAACGCCGCAGACCGACGACCTGAGAAACCCCTCCTCAGATCACATGCGAAAAGAAGAGCAAATTAGCTCTTTCTGTCTATGTAAATACATTCATTAGGAATTGAGGATTAGCCAGCAAATGAGTTTGTGTGGAAAAAGGCCCATTATTCTCGAATCAATTCAAAGACTTTTCTCATCCCTAGAATGAAAAATGTTCAAGACAAGCCCTGAGGACCCAAAGGATCCAATCTCAAAGAAACCTCGGATTTGGTCTATTAACTCACTTTAATACACTCTCGTTCGAATCCCCAAGAGGAAACGCAGAATTTCAAACAAATTGTAATGCATCCATCCAAGGTTTTGATCTCAGCTTCCAACTTGGGCTTGATTTGAAATTGATAACTTTCCACCTATCATTCACCTCACTCGCTCAATCAGTCGAATTTCCAGATTTAATTCCTCACATATAATACTACTATAGGTAAAAGTATCGCATACTTAATGACTCCAGGAGTCATTATACGGTATATGGATAAATACAGTAGAAAAAATTTATATTCCATTCATGATTCAATTAAACTTACATCCCAAATACCTATAGAATTTCCACGAGCATTCAAACCCTAATGCACTTGGTTAATATTAACCAGATTATTTCTTGTGAATCTCATGCTGCTCAATATGATGAAGAGGATTTGATTCCCAGTTGGCGACATAACCGAGCGACTCATCTAAGCCTAACTGTCCCCGCACAATCCTTTTTATGAAATGAGAAAAAGGTCTCAACGCGTCCACTGATCTATCTATGTAGATCAAGAAACAGGAGATGACTTCATAATCGTGTCATTTTGACTCAAAAAGCTCTCCTGGATGAATAAAGAGGTTTAGAGAGTTACTGGGACGCACCGCACACATTTGAACCGTGGAGTGTAAGTAATGGAATAATGAGACTCGAGACTTTTTCTCTTCTTCCCAGATACCAAATCCCAAGAGTCATGGATGCGTATAAAAGTTAAAAAAATAAAAAACGGAAACAAAAAATGAGCCTTCGTTTGTAGCTGTAGACATAACATTCTGGTGATCTTTTAGAACGTATGTAATGTTGGAGCAAGTAGAGGAATAATGCGTCATCGAAGAAATCAGTGTTTGACCTCTGGGCTTCTCATCCTCTTCCAAACAACTTGTTCGAAAATAAGTTAATTATATAAAAAGCCTTCTGTTCCTCCATTCCATTGAGATGATTTGAAAGATTGGAAAAGCTGGAGAGTTCCACAAGTTTTTTTATTTCATTTTATCTCTCATTTTGATAGAAGGAAGCCCGTGTTTGTAAGAAAAGATTTATTCCTTCAAAGTGAGGAATCTTCAAAAAACTTCATTTTTAACCAGGCAAGGAATGTGTTCCTTAAAGATTCTCTCTCATTAATTGCTTAATTAAATGCTCACTGCTGTATGTTTGAGAATGTTAATTTGTTTATTTAATCTAAATAAATAATTAATGTTTTCATAAATAGTTAAGCAGCTTCAATTGGTTATCATCAGTAAAAAATAAATGCTTAGGATGTATTGACTGAGCGCTTAATGGCTATAATAATAGTCAAGATTGAAATGTGATGAATGAAAGGCCTTCTCGAGAAATTCGTGGTTGCTCAATGGAAGTGATAAAGATGCTGTCAGTTATGATTTTCTTGTTCAGAGATCTGTTTAATTCTATTATACCTCATTCAGCCCCGAAATTCGCTCGAGATTAAAAAACCAAATAATATTTTCCTATTAAAATACACACATATCGGTGGAAATAATTAGCGGATAATAAAGTCAAGCGCATTTCGGGGCTGAATGAGGTGTAAGTATGCAGAGTCAACATAGTCCAGACTTTTATTATGAACTTAACGGGAGCAGAAATTAGCACGAGTTCAATGTCAGCTAATTCTCATTTCATTTCAACTTAAAGAAACACATATATAGTTACGATGATAAGATTTGTACGGGTAAAACTATATTATTAATAATATTTTTAACATTTGTATCACCTTCAACATGCTATACTTACACATTATATTTTTTTTAATTGCACATGTATTTGCATAGCTATGTATCTGAAATCTGATATTGATATGCATGATGATATACATATGTACATAGTAAATATATTAATCATAAATACATTAAAAGTTTAATTTTGTATCTTCTCACTAGCACATTTGAATTTATGCAAGTTTATTTTATATGTTCGCAGTAAAAGTCTACTACTGTACCTATTATTTAGATACACATTTATATTTGATATGTCATGCAAGTATATATAATGAAGCTCATTGGTTCTTTGCATTTTGATATTGAAATGATGAATTTTCATCATGAATAAGATAATAATTTTTTTATCTTTTCAATAAAAAAATCTCTTGAGTCAAGATGATTTGTGAGTCTGAGTCTTGACTCTTTGTACAAGTAATTTTTCAAATACTTTGATCCAAGTTATTTTCTCAAAAATTGAGCTCCAATTTTCACACAATTCACTCTGACTAGCCAGCTTAATCTATAATTGAGGTAAAATTATTCATTCATCACCTCGACTCAAATTAACTGTTTCTGGATCGCATCTCAGCCTCGACACTTTAAGGCAAATTGATGATCCTATGCGCGAAACATCCCTTAAAAATACACAAAAGACTTTTATCCCATGTATCCTCCCCTTAAATGTCAGGCTCTATACTATCCGAATACAATTAGATAATCCATTTCGATTGTATATGCTCCATCAATGAAGGACCAAATAATAATGCATATCTCTATTAAGCCCCAGAGTTTATGGTAAGTGAAATCGGGATATCTGTATAATATATAAATATACATACTTTGATAGTCTTTTTATTCCTCTACTTGCGGTAAAGATTAACTCTTCGAATCAAATACTAATGTGTGAAACAGAAAAAACCAGGGATTCAAACAATTCTCAACCAACGAACCTATATATATAGGTATGTAAGTATGTATGTATATGTTCATGCTTTGCGGGAATTTAAATTCCGTGAGATGAAGAGAAGGAAGAGATTGTAGGTAAATCACATATAGTGTTACATGTCACTCTCAGATTACACGGGACTCGAGGGGATGGATGTAGTCATGGTTGGATGAAGATGTGGCAGCAATTACTCGCCGACCATTACACGACATGTACATAATAATAATAGTAATATTAGTGGCTAAATGGACTCTAACCTGTAATACGTTCCTTTTTACCCCCTCAGCTTTACCTTCTATGTAATCCTGAGTCAAAATCTGAAGATTTAACTTCAAGTCTCAACTTGTCACTCACTTTTTTAATACGGAATATCTATAGTTTATACTTATTTCCCATTATATACTTTGTATCTTGTACCTAATACATGATACCTAATATATTGTCATTTATTAATACATACCTATATTATGTAGCTATCTTCGTAAATATGAATTGTTCTAAAATGCATTACTTACAATACATAGTTATTTGTAATTTATGTGTATCATATTGAGTAGAATATATAACATAATCATGTAAGAAATTTATGTAATATAAACATATATCAAAATGTAGAGAACAGATACGTAAGAAGTATTTACGTAAATAAAGGCAAGGCTTTTAAATGGCAAAAAAGAATTGGCCAGCTCTTATACATATGTATTTATGTCGAGGATTGACATTTGAAAAATTGGGCTTTCTTGGTTAATCTGGACGAGCCATGGAGGCGGAAAGTTGATCTCAATCCTCGTAGCTATGGAGGGTTTCGATGGCGAGTTAATCGGACTCGGTTGGACCCACCAGGCGCCTTCTTCCATGTCAATCTCTCTTAAAAAGACCCTCAACATAGATATTCACATCCGGAACTGAGGGAGTGGAACTCTCGCAATAAAATTCATGTCAAAAAAACTCACTAGACTCTTTCTAACACAAATGGTAGTCCTTATTTATTTACACCGCCAAAGACGCTCAAAATTTGAAATTTTCTAACATTCACATCAATGTTATATTGTTAACATTAAATATATGTGTATATATTCATAGTATGAAATGAGTTCATTTCTGTATATATATACATATTGATTCTATTCGATTTTATCAAATGTTAATGTTTTATTTAAGAGATATGAAAGTCTTTTCATGATCAATGCTTCGAATGATAAAGATAATAAAGATCAATGGGAACTTGTGTGTAGAAGTCGGTTGGTCTGATGGGCCCTTTGTGCCCTTCAACTCTTGGAAAGTCAACGTGGAGACATAAGACCAATTACACGGTCTCATAAAACTCGTAATTGACAAACCGCTCATTTTTTCTCATTGGACCTCCCACTATCCTACTGCGGTTACCTCGCAGATTTATTACCTACTTTTACATTGCAAACATGTATGGACACTTTCCTTGCCCTCTTCTCTTTGACTCAAATTCTAAAATGTATTATTTCTAGCATTTTATTTTCAGGCAAATTATTACAAAAATTAAAAAATTTTTGTTTGTATTATTATTAATTTAATCACAAAATTAAAAAATGATCTCTTGTAAAGTTGTTAGTAGACCTAACCAGGTTGTTTCTCCAAAAGCAATTAAATTTGTTGACTATGGTTTACTTATGGTTTCGAATTTTAATTAAAACTTAATCCTAAGCACATACCAACTATCCCACATTCGCATATTTATTTCCTGCTTATTATGAATTGTGCATTACCAGAATTTTACATAGCAAACTTGCTCATGGCATTAATTGATTTGCACAACAAGAGATGCATGCAACAATTTGTGATCCAATTTGGCAAAACTCCGAGAGATGAACAATTTAATAACTATTGTAAACAAGAAATTAATAGACATAATTGGATAATACTTACAAGTTTGGCGTTTGAATCCTCGTTTACTTTTGTGAGAGGAGCTGTCATGTAGATTTAATTAACAAATAGCTATTATTAACAAGAGGCGATTGACTTGTCAATCCCAGAAAGTTATTATTAGTTATTCGACTCAATATTTTTTTAAAAGTTTGATCTGTTCGGAATTTTGTATTAGAGGGAGGGTTGAAAGGACTGGTTCCTATACTGGAACCAAATCCAATGGATCACTTTGCTTGAATGTGAGAGAGGCATGTTGATCTCCTGAGTTTGCTGCCGGTGGTTGAGTGGGGCGAGTCTGATGATGAGCTCCTCTCATCCTCCTTCCAAATTGTTCTGCTCTGATGCAAGTCAGTTCATAAACATGTACTTACCATACATACTAGCTCTTTGCTTGCTTCTCTTCATCGTTAGTGTGGCCATTTTCCACATTGCCTCTATAGAGAATAACTGCCCAATCTGAAGTCATGTCATCTATGTACAGTATGTATGTATAATATAGATGCTCTTGAGCCCAACTTGCATTGGAAATGAAGGGAACTTTTTCGCTTCCTCACTTCCTCCAACATTCTCTACCAGGTACCAAAGCTCCATGTCAATTCAGACTTCCTTTCCATTCAATCACTTTATACTTATGGATTAACCCATCAATGAATTTAATTATTTTTATATTAGCATGGATTCCATTTGGGATACTCTTTTTAACCAATTTACTGCTATATAATAATTTTTGTTCCTTTAATCTGGCAAAATAGAATAATCTTATTTTCTAAGTACCAATTTAATTTTAAATCACTTAAATTACATTTAATTAATCTAACTACTTATACTATCAGCAGTATTCTAACAATAAGTATGTTTACCATGACGTTTTATGCCTAGATATGATATAATATTATATATAATATTACAATATTTGCCAAGTACTAATTCATGTTTTTAATTATTTGAAAATGTTTAGAAAATTATAAAAAAAAGTTTGGTGTCTTGAAAATATTAGTAAGAGCAATTGTAACATTATGATAATGAGTAATGACCATAAAAAGTTCAGATCTTTCTTGTATGAGTTCCTTCAAAAATTGCTAGTTGAGATAATATTTATAAAATTGCTCCATGGCTTGCATATATTATAAACTATATATTCAGCAGTTCAAAGCTAGTTAATTATTCCAATATAATTAATAGGCCAGGAAAGTGAAATGAGAGGGTTTTTTTTGTTCCACTGGCCTAGAAAATAAGACCACATGAACTGGACATTGACTTTAAGGTTATATTCATAAGTAAGGGTAAATAGGAATTTGACATTATGATTTGAATATTCGAATACTTTTGATATTTTCGGGCTCACATGCAAGATTAAATAAGATTAATAATGTAACATGGATTATACGACGAAGGTTTCTTCATGCCAAGGAGTGTTAAAGTTGGAAAAGAAGAAGGGAGTGCCTCTGAGGGAAAATAAGATTTGAACATGAGACCATTAAAGTCCATGAGCTGTTAATAAAATTGAGACACGAAACACAGTTAGAACATCAAATGCCCAAAGATTCCCAAACTTTTATTCGCCCCATTCAAAGTGACTATTAAATATGCACACACGGTTGAATACTATATAAAACCATTTGGCCACCAATTATAAATAATTACGACATTTACTTCTTCCAAATTTGAACATATAAATTCTCAATGTTCATATGACACTGAAATTTATAGAATTTTTATTGAATTAACTACTTATGTATATATATATATAAATATGATTTTACCTACATACATTTATTTTATATTTCTATTACTTATATTTGTACTCCATATAAAACTGCACTCAACTTAAATGTGTCTTAATAAACAGTATTTAATGAAAAATATAAATTCAGTCTATATAAATACAAATATAAATACAGAAATAAGTCCTTTCCTTTATTATCAACATTTAACACTAAAATTTTTATTGAAATTCATTTCAGAGATGACAATGATTAACTCGAGTCAAATCGTTGTCATTTACAATGATGAATGTCTTTTATATAGATTGATGAGAAGAAGTCCCATTTTAAGCGTATGTATATACATGTATACAAAATAGGAACTCATACACACAGTATAGAATTCCATGTTAGAATTTCAAGGATTGAGATTAAATGTTACATGATATTCCACATTGAGCGAGAGAGAGGTGAACATTATCTTAATCAACGTTCCCATCAAAACATTTTAGAATGAGAATTGAGGGGTCGTTTGAGAAGACTGGAGGCGATCTCGTTTGAGGGAAAAGTCACTTATTCTTTTACGATCCCGTCCAGGAGTGAGATATGGGAAGGAGACTTCTCCACCTTCTTTGCCAACGGAGAACGATGAGGAGGATTGGAGCCGAAAGTCCCACTTTCACTCCCTCACATTTCGCCTCGTGCTATTAAATTAACACTAAAGAAATTTATGAGACTCGAAAACCCCCCGGAAGAAAACCCATAGAGGAACACCAGGGTGAATTGAGTCAAAAATGGGAAAATTCGTTCTTCCTTCCGCTCTGGATCATAATAATGGTCAGTTTAGGAGAAAACGTACACTGGGGCTAATGTGGCGTCTCTGGTGAGCTTGGTAAGGAAAAAGGAAATTTGACTACTTGGAGGACGAGGAAGAAACTTCGACCAACGGCGATTCGTCACGAAATCCGAATTTTTTTTGAAATTACAAAATCCCTTCACACAAAGTCACAAAGTGGCCATAAAGTTCAAAGTTGGATGTTCCCATTACCTTATACGCTCTAAAAGTGCACAAAATGAAATTTTCCATTATTCTCAAATGTATTTATCCTCTGTTGTTGATGAGATGTATTTATACGATCTAATAAAGTAAACCAATGTATTATGAGAGTGCATGTATGTCTATGTACTTAAAACAAATGCAATCTAGGCATAGGAGAAACAAATTACCTTATCTCATTGGGACCAAGAAACGGCAAAGCATTGACAATGAATGGGACCTGGAGTGTTATCAGTTTCCTAGCGGAAGCTCAAACTATTGTTTAAATCCGATTCCTTGATAATCTTAAAGCTTAAAAGGAAAAGCCTCAGGTCAAAGCCCACCGACAATTAGTGAACCCAATTTTGCCGAATTTGAACATTTAACTTAATTGAAGAGCAGTAAAATGAATAATATCAACAAATAAAGCATGTTAAATATTTATTTATATTTTCATTTCACTATAATATGATTTAACAATTAATACTAAGAAAATAAATACATGATAATAACTCATAGAAAATGTTCCCTGAGTTCAAGACATCAATATATGGTATGGTGTGTGTGAGTACGGTATCCAATATATATATATATATATATATATAGTGAAGACAGTGTTGTGTAATTATCAAAAGTGCAGTTTTGCGTGATTAAGTCCAAAGTGTCGTGTGCGAAAATAAATGAAAAGGAAGTAAGAGGAATTGGACCAAGGATTTTAACTTTGGGTTCTACCTTAGTTCATATGTTCTTTTTCTCACTTTCACTCTTCCTTTCTGATAATCGAAGAACTTGAGACGAAACTTTCTTCTTGTTTCGCATTAAATAGGTTTAGCAGAAGTAATACTTTTATATTTTCTTTAATCACGACTTGCCATATATTCAATCCAACGTTCCACTTAATGCTATTTACATTTTAAACAATTAAGTAATTTACAAACTAAATTTTTCAATAAACATAAGATTGCACAAAATAATGAACAAAAAACCTGCAAAAGATTGGAATTCAAAGGGAAAAGGCAAGAAAGTTTTCAAATGCCTTCACGTATTGCAAAAACACTAAAATTATGCAGTTATTGTAGCATTCCCAAAAGTTCTTTCTTCAATAATTTAGAACAGCAAAGTATAACATTCCTCCACTCAAAATGCGCAAAAAAGAACATTTTGATTGATTGAAGTTAATGGAACTAAAAATTCCAATAACATTTATAATCAATCCACTTACGTTAGCGTTGCCACTAATAAAAAAATATATTACATTCTTCTTATAACTTAAATTAAAAAAGGGGAGTACGGTTGGGAAACTTTTCATTTGATCTTAAATTATTTATATCAAGAGACAATAAATTAATTGCAACTATAATTTTATTCAATAAGGAACTTTAATTGCATTATGTTACAAGAATACAAAATTTACTTAATAAAAACATTAAGCTTTTATTTAATGATAATCAAATAGTTAATTTTTTCCCAATAATGAGTACAGTTGGGACAGACGCTGAGCACAGTTGGGACACTGTTCAAATAAAGTTTAAAATAAGTAATTGGTTAAAATTTATTTATTTAATTAAAAAATACCAGTTAATTTGATATATAAAAAGGATTCAAAAAATTAAATTAAATTTAGATGCTGTAATACGTCATTTTGATTCATTGGGTGTTGTGATCCATGATGGTTAGCTCGGTTCCATATGAAATTTTTCTTTTTCTCTCTCGTGGGTAGAATATATATTTTGTCCCAACCGTACTCAGAAAAACTGTCCCAATTGTACTAAACTGACTTTAATTGTTGATTATTTAAATATTAAAGCAATTAACAATTTTATTTTTTGATTATAATAAAATAATAGCATTAGACGTTCTAGAAAATGAACAAAATGAAAATTACACGAAATTAATAATTTGACTTTGCTGTAGTCAACTTTTAATAGATTATTTAAATTTTGTCAGATTGTTCATTAGTATGATAAATTTAAGTATGATTTTTATTTTTTAAAATTTTTAATTAAAAGTGTTTAAAATAATGACTCCAAATTGTATTCTGTCCCAACCGTACTCAGTTTACCATACTATAATGATTTGTGAATTGTAATTTGTAATATGTATATATGCATAATACGTAAATGTGTATTTATTTATCATAAATATTATAAAATAGCTTTATTGTCTTTTGTGTTGAGAAGCTTTTAGTTGGAATTAAAAGCCTTTCGATTTCTTAATGATGAAAATGGGAATAAAAATCTCATTCGTAGGTATTACGAATAATTGAATTGTGTCTGATATGAAATGAGTAAAAAAAAAAGAAATGGCTTTAAAGAGATTTTTCACGAGTCCACTTAATGTTCGTCGTTCTTACAGGCCAAGTGGAATTGCCCTTTTGCGAAGGAGAGTGAGAAAGAAGTAGATGGAAGGAAAGGACATAAATCAAGAGACGACGCTGCCAAGGAAGATGTTTATCAAAACATGCAAGGAGGGCGGGGGAAAGCGGATGCAATCAGACCAACTAACAAAACGAAAAAACCATTCGCCTTCCTATACATTTAATATAATCGAGAGATTCATACGAAAAAGACTTTTGCGTATTACGTTCGCATATAATATATTTAGTATTTAGCCTTGTACATTACATCATGCTGCATACCAATTCGCATATGTGTACATTATAAATCAAATGACCATATGTATTGCACACCTATCTGTTACTTATTATATTAAACATCCGAAACTACTAGACGATTAGAAAAAAGAACTTTGTTCCTTTTTATCCCACATCAGTTGGTGCTGTAAATCAAAAACTGTTCTCTTCTGGGGACAAACAGTCTCTCGTTATTCCGGGTATTAAAAGACATTTCTTGTTCTAAAAAACAAAATTTGCTCGTATTTAGGAAATAAAAAGGAAATGAATTTTAGGACTTAGTTGCACAAAATGTTTTCAATTTAATAAATTAAGGATTTCCTTCATACATTTGTTTAAGTTCTTACTTATTTTTTATAAATACATAGGTAGCTTAAAGCGAATTCAATTTTTAAATAATTTAATTATTAAATTAATGAGTGTATAAAATATGCAAAATGAAAACTTGCATTGAATAAGCATCCTTGCTTTCGCTCTCTAGCGATCCCGCTTGTTGGAATTTCCATTCTATTTTTTTAATAGTTATAAATGTAGGGCTAATTGCTCGTGTATATTTCATATTTGGCGATTATGTAATGTAAATATTCTTGAAAGGATGAAAAGGAAGAATACAAAAATTTGAAAGAGAAAAATGTTAATAATGAATTCTTTTTAAATATTTGCTCAAATAATCCATAGTAAATCTATAAATGAAAGCATATATAGTAAAATAATTGTGAAAAAAATTTCCATTTGCCTAAATATGTGTTCATTTAATTAAACATCAAAACATTCTTTCATTTTATTCATTTAGCCTGTAAATATTTAATTAAATATTTTCTATGTTTTTTAATTAAAAAATAAATATATTTATATGGTAACGAACTATTTTTGTTTGTGGATTTCAATGGAATTAATGAAGAATTTATTTGATTTTCATTGCAATGTAGGCATTTTATGAAAAGAAAATGCATTTCATGTACCAAGGCCCAAGGCCCTGTATTAACTAACTTTTAGTTAGTTACTACATATTTTGCATTGCCAGGTTTGCATTAATAGGTGTATATATCTAATACTTGAGGGTAATATAAGTATGAACATACATATTATTTCGTCTACCATCTCCTTTCTCTTTTTAATTACTTACCCACAATGCTAATTTGCTCCACTCTTATTAAATACTTCAAGTTTTATTGAAATTTGTTCATCGACGAACATCAATTTCATAGGTAATAATTTTGAATGAAGGATTGCTCGCTAAAATTCTGGAAATTCCTCGCTAGTGAATAATAGCTCAATTAACGTGAAAGAACTTCATATTTCTCATTTCAATTCATCCGTTAATTCCATGTCTTCCAATTGAGTCCTTTTGTCCCATCTACTATATAGAACTCATAGCGTATCAACAATTTCGCATGATTTTCCGGTTGAAAAACATCTCCAATTTGCTCACTAACATTTACAAACGTTACCAAGAGGATTATTAGTATTAACTCAATTGAGAGAGCAAATATTGAATTTCTCTCAGCATTTGACCGTTTAATTTACATTCACCAATTCACTGCAATAATTAATAATTTTTAAAAAAAGATTAAAATGCTTAACTATGATTCCTTTTCACCTTTGATGAATTGAATCTAAAAATCTTGTACTCTTTTCCACCAACTGCACTCCAAACCATTTGATATTTTATATAGCAATAATACAAAAGGCGATTCATAGGATTTGACAGAATCTTCCTTCCCTTGGCTCTACTCCCCCTCCCAGCCTTACCTACTTTCCTTTGTAAGCCAAGGGAAGGGAGAATCGGTCAAATCCTATGAATCGCTTTTTGACGAATATGAAGCCACTTGAGACAAGTCAATTCATTCTTTGAAAAGAAAGTGGAATATAAAAGAAGGAAGTTGAAATGGATTTGTTGCATCCTCCCCAATTTGAAACTATTTGTTAATGTTTCGTCTTTACTTGTTCATATAATAAATAATGGATAAGGTTAAGAATCACTTAGTAATGCTATCACACTATCGGTGGCTTACACTTAAAACAAACACATACATGTAACTAATTGTAAATATACTATATTTATGTAAGTAGTTCATAATATGAATATTGTGTACATGTATCTACATTTACTATCATTAGCACCTGTTAGGAATGATGCATTATTAGGTAATAATGCATCATTTTATTTTAAAGTTTTACAATAAAATTCCTTTAGTTCGACAAACTCATTTAGTTTAACAAGACTCTCACATTAGAGTTTGCCTTTAAAGTTTCTTAAAATAATAAATTGTCTTTGGTCTTGCATTATTTTGTTAACTGAATAATCCGAGATTCTATTTCATTCTAAGTTAGAGTATTTTAGTTTCATTGTTATTAAATGTTAAAATATTGTATCTAATTAATTATATGTGTAATAAAATTCTTTTTAATGGGTTCATGATCGAAACTACCTACAAGTATCTTATCTCAAGAGTGAATATTTTGAGAATTTTTCCCAGTTTGTTTTTCTTTCTTATTTCCAATTGTTACAAAGAGGAATTTAACCCTCTAAATAGGTATAGTTACAAAAGAACGCTGATATTTGTATATATTTGCAAATGAAAATTAGCCTAAACCAACAAAAAAGAAAACGTGACTTGATTTCAATTATTAACATCTTTTATTTAGTTAAGGTGTTTATAAAGCATCACAATTGTACTTTTTTCAATTTTCCCCTAAGTCATTTATAGTAAAAGACGCCTTTGAATTGTCGTAATGAGTTTAATCTTGATAAATGAATGAAATAAGTATATAAAAGCTGGTGGATTTGAACAATTTCCATTTTCTTCATATGAATATTCTTCTTTCGTATGCATGTTTTTCATTTCAATTTTTGTAGTTGAAAGGGAAATTTATTAAAACAAGGTTAGACTTTTACAACCTTTAAATTCTTCTATATATGTAATTTTTAATACTTAGGTATGTAAATTTTTATACAAAATATCCTGAATCCTGTAAGTGTTGAGTAAAGTACTACTTATGAAGATAAAAACAATAGAATAGAAAAATTCCAGTTATAATATCACCATAATTGATTCGCTTTGAAGACAAATAATGATTTTAGAAAATATATGGGATGAGTCTATATGGGACTTTTTTGCAGTATTGAGCCCATCCTTTTTCGTACTTAACTCTACATTTCTCTTCGTCTCGGAAGACTCGGTGGACGAGGAGGATGCAGAGGAAGAGAAAATAAAGGAATGGCCAAAGTCCAAACTCGAGTCCGGCCGGAATGCTCCAGAGAAGAGAGGCGATGAGCTCGAAAGTGTAATTGATTTTCCTAGCAACACCCCACCAACCGGAAGTCAATAAATGAGACTCTCGTTCTTTTCCACTCTCGGTCTTGTACTTGACAGCTACCCAGTCCGCCGCCTTCCCCCAGATCTGCTCAACAAATACAAAAAATTATATTCTCCATCCTCATTCTAATTCCTTCAAGGCTCCCCCACGCTTGTCTTCCTTCCTCAAATACTTTTCTGCAAGGGTAAATGAGCGAACCAGTGAACCCGCATTGACACAACTCAATAAATACTCAACAGAATCATCTCTTTATAAGTGCATATCTTCATATATACATAGATATCGTCCTCTTTTATATATTCATCTCACATGGGATAATTCATAATTTAGATCAGGATTTTCCAAATGACTAGTAATGATTTAATTTTTTTTAAATATACCGTTCATTTTAGAGTACTCGAAGATTTGAGAATTTAATGATGGCGAGTTGAAACTTGATGGATCCTTGAGCTCAATTGAACTCTGATTTCTTTCCTTGCTACAAAAGAGCACACGAATCGTTTCCATAATGGAGTGCCAAAGTTGGTTTTAATGGAAGGAAAAGGCCAAGGGAGCGGAAAGAAATTTGAGCCTCAATCGAGCCTAAATACATTATGCCTAATATGTACTTACATACAATCCCCGACCTTGTATTTTATCCTGGAGACGCTGAAAAAATAATTCCAGAGTCAAAATTGGCATTCTCGATGAAGAATCTTATCTATATCTATATATATATATATATATATATATATATATTAGTAGGAATATCAGAGTATCAGAGTATCCGATGTCTTTATGCTCCAATTTCTACCACGTGCTATAGAAGGCTAGGAATAAGAGAAAATCTCCATGTTCATGTACAAGAAGGGTGAGTGAAAGAATTTGGTTTGTTCAACAAGGGCGAATTTGATTTAACTATTTAACAATAGTCCGATTCGAATGAATAAGTCAAGAGGATTTCCTAATGAGCAACTCATTGGAACGAAGGTGAGGTCATTTATTCTCATAAGGTATTGAGAAAGGAGGCGAATTTCCTTGATGAAATCCCCTCGTTTCCGGAAATGACATGATGAGGGCGGAGATTGAAAAAACCAGGGGAAACTCATCGCTTAATATTCGACTTCATCTCTGTCCACCATCTCCACTGAATGATTAATATTTTTGAGGAGCTCGGCGGCTCAGCATTTGAAAAGATGTTTTCTAATGACGAGCGCCCGGGAAGGTTTAAATATTTAAAACCCTGAGAGTTTATCTCATTTTCTTCACACGAGCGGATGATTTCCTCTCATTCTTCTTCCCTGTCAGCTTCCTCGAAGATGACGGAGAGTTGAACAACAATCAAAATGTTCAGAGTTTTTCCCTCTTGTTTCCTATATTAGCATGTTGGAACACAAAGTCACATACGGGCGCTACTTCAATCCTTTTTACATCAACGTCTGGAAAATCATCAATCATTTATGACTCATTTTAGGAGAATTATTTTATCATCATTCATGTACGGTTTTCCAAGCAAGTAAATATGAAAATGTAATTCGAAAAGTTTTCCCCATGTTTTTTATCCCTAAAATAATAATTGGAGTCTTGATGTTGGCATTGTGAAACTGTAATTTATACATTATTTACATTACTACTACATACAAATGTATTCCTATATTGTTTCCATGCCCATTAAATATTCAATTATTCGTAGTTTTTTATATGGGAGTATTCACTCGAGTATTTGGTTTTTCTTAGAAATGTCAACATGAGCCGTTCATCTTCCGCGCCGAGTTTATAAAACCAATTTTTGAGATATGAAAATTCAAATTGTGCGGAGCTAGGAATGACAAATGTATTCATTGATTTGATTTTGGAATGAAAAGCGCCCATTATTTTTCCAATTTATAAAGATTTTGAATTTTATTGCTTTCGTAGGCTGTTCAATGCTTTTATACTCACTCCACGGCTCAAATTTACTCAACAGTAATGGTGAGATTAAAAAAGAAAGTGCGTCTCCGCTCCCAACTTTCACCAAGGAATTTTCTAGTTTGAAACCTTAAACTTGACAAATAGAAGCTCCAATAACACTCAAAGGATCTTTCAATCCTTTTACGACGCCCCTTCATGGTTTAAATTTGAGTCTGAATGAAAGATTTTCCCCAACTTGACACCCCAGTATCAATTAACTTGAGACTTTATAACGTGTATCCTATTTATTTAGCTTGGCCAAACTAAGTGTAAGCTTTTGGCATTCTAACAGGAGACGACAGCAGCAAAAATGAAAAAGGATTTGCCATATCAAATCGTAAAAGTATTTAAGTATTTTTCTAGAAGAAGTTGAGGAGGTAATAAAGGAATTTTTAAGTGCTTTATTCCTATCCAATTGAGAGTGAGTTCTATCCAAGTGAGAGTTGTGGGAATGATTGAAGATGAAGGACTAAATGGGATGGTGAAAGGATATGAAGTCAAGGGTCGAGATTTGGTTGACAGTTGAGTCTGGTGGAGGGCTTTCCATTCATTGATTCTTTTCCCAGATTCTCTCGATCTATTAGATGAAGAAGCGAGATAAATTGAAAGTGAGGAGAAAACTGGACTGTCAAGGCTCTCGGACAGTTAAATTGACCAAGAATGAGAGTCGAAGGCTGAGATTTATTGGCAAGGAGGCAACGTGTGACCCTTTCAGCCCTTTCAAATGGAAATGTGAAGAAACCGCGGGTCTGGTTGAACAATATGAAAAGGATGGGATTTACCTTACATTGAGTCCCTTTGGTCCTGAAAATCTCCTTCTGTCGATCCACGTCGTAGTTGAAATAAATGGCTCCAATTCCCAAGGCGAAGATCCCAGCAGCAGATGCGGGGCTGCAATTGGGAGGATGGGCCACGAAGAAGTACGAGGTGAATGTGTAGAACATCGGCACCCAAACCAGGCAACCCCAGCAAATGTAATACCCGGCTCGGTCCAAGGTGATGTCAAGGGTGTTGAAGTAGCCGGTCTCCCAACGAAAGAACTTGTAAAGGTACACCGTCTGAAGACCCACGTTCGCCAAAAGACCATAGTTCAAGCCGTGCAATTGAGCTCCGGCCACGAGGAAAGTCACAACCAAAATCTGACACATAAAATCATTCATTATTATTATTATTATTATTATTATTATTATAGTATCATTTAGGTATTTGTTATAATTGCTATTATACAATTAGTAATTATTGGGTATATTTTATTATCATTTGGACTCATTGGATGAGGCCTTGGACTCGACCAACATTAAAACAGGACAAATTTTGGAAAAAAATACATTTTTCTCCAGAAAGTTCTTTTCTCAACATAAATATTAACTAGATCATACCTAAGTAGTTTGCGATATTAAAACTTGGCATCCGTGATCAAATACGAAGAATGAAACTATAAGCGTAAAAGAGAATAAACGTCAAATAAAGCATCTTTTACGATTCTACTTTATTCAAATTCTTCCGACTTTTCACATGAGTTGAGAAAATGAGTGAGGATTCGACTACGCACAAACTACTTCGCCCTCAACTAATACACCTACACATAACATATATATTTATAAGATATATATACAGAAATACACACGCACACATGAATGGTCAAAGTTTGAGAAACGAAAGTTGGTCTCAAACTTTTCCTTCGTGTTTATTATTCTACAAGTTTTTGGATAGATAATGAAATAAGAACAGTGAATTCCCAGTGAATGACTAAGCATATTAAATACATACATTATTGTATGTAATATACAGTAATTCTCTATTTATATGAATGATATACAAAGTAAGTTTATACCTGCCAGAGCATCAATCCAACACGACAGTTCGTAAGTTGCTTAACATCAACACCCAATAGTCTTGGGTGAAGTTCCATCCCTCGGTAAAACTCATGGGCTATGGGATACTTCTGTCAATTTATTCCTTTGTAATTAATCATTTATCCTAATATATACTATTTATATTTAAATTACATAAAAGTATAAGTATATATAATTTCATTTATGATCCTCATTAATTTTAAAAGTCAGATCAGCAATGAACATATTAAATTCATATTTAGGTACGTTATTAAATAAAATAGGTGATAAATACCAATTAACGTTTTAAACTGTGAATTTTATGGTTCATATTTTTATAAATTATTTGAACTAACCGATTTTTTGAGATATGGATCTTTCACTTCCTTGGCCATCTTTGCTTTGATGAGGAGAAAGAGACAAAGGATGAAAGCTACAATGTTAAAGCCACCGAGGATTCCTCCGATATTTCTGTAGATCGTCACACTCAAGTCCGGATTCGTGTATAAGAGAACACCATAGGACACAAACGTTGCAAAATAATAAAGCTCCCCATTTGCCTAAAAATCAAATTCATTGGTATTAGCATTTTTGAGATTTCTTGAAATATCCCATTTTATTTGCATCTGGTAATGACTCGATTCCAATCATTTCCAAATCCATTAATCCCAAATGGTCCATCCTGGACCAAAGCTCCTTAAAACACTTCACAATCTAAATTCCTCGTAAAATCTAATTGAATAAAAAAAAATTGCTCAACCATGAAAATCGTCCGATATTCTCAAATCTTGATAGAATTCAAGTCGGTTAAAGTATTAGACCTTATTAAATACCTATTTGTAGATATGTATACCTATACTTGAATTGCATTCATAAAATTACTTATTAACAAACTAACTGCTACTGCTCTTCTTGTTATTACTGTTAAGGTCTTTCTTGTATTTTATTGGGGGATTTTGGATATCCAAATTGTTTGTCCGGGACTGAATTCACTTAAGATTAAATTGATTGTAAAAATGTTTCCATTTCTACTTAATCTTATTGCTACTGCTACTGCTTCTTATAGGGAATCCTTAATAAATCACCATATAGAATTCTATATGTACCGTAGGGAAGAGTATTAAATATCTATATATAAATATATATACATAGTAACTAACATATGTATTTATATTATATGATGTGAAGAAGAGTTAGGCAGTTTTCGTACTTATAATTAGATGATTTTTATTGTTTAAAACTATGTTACGTTTAAGAAATTACCTTTTTACCACTTTAGAATTGAAAATATAAAGGTATCTACGTACGTCAATATATACACCCATAATATTTGTATATATACCTCTATAATTTACAATTTGTAAAGGAATAGCATTTTATGACTTATTATTGGTCCCTTGATGCAGATATATTTGTGAGTAACTGAATAAATTGGTTTTTAACGACTATCTAGCTATATATGAAATCGTTTCAATTTCAATTGAGATTTTATTCTCAACAAATAAAGTCTTGGGTTCAAATTTATTCTAATTGTTAAATGCGATATTTGAACAAAGAAATATAATTAGTTAAGGTATATAATTACTTGATAAACAGGAGTATATCCAAAGGAAGTCGTTGGCCCATTAAACTTTTTTGATGGGACCCAAAGACCAATAAATGCCCAAATAATGGTTCCAAGAATAAATTTCCACCCAAATGAAGTTCCTAACACGAATGAAATTTCAAATGGAATATTCGGATTTCCTAGTGTTGCAAGAATTTGGACAAAAATCGGAAAGGCCACGAGGAACAAAGGAGGAATGACTTGATAAATCAGCGTCTCGCTCAGCGGCATCTTAAATTAAAAGTCAAAACTTGTATTACCTATTTAATGAAATTTAAATGAGGGAATTGAATGGCATTTAATTTATTAATGGCCAGTGTGACTTACGATAATGAAAGTAAATAAGGAGCTCGAATGATTAAAAAACACTGTTCACTTGAACCTAGGCGTAAATTGGTAAGAAGAATTATTTATCAATTTTTTGCTGATATAACATGCAATGTAAAGTAAATCACCCACGTGTTGTATTGTCAATTATGTATATAAACAATATCTTCACTATCTTATTAAAAATGTTATTGTGTTTTATAAATTATTATTGTCAGTTGCAGCTGCAATCACCTTTGATTGTGTAAGGACAGTTAAGAATTTGAATGTTCGTTTTCAATCTAACCTAAACTATCTATGTGAGAACTTTGAATTATTTTTTATGTAATGTAAATGAGATTAAAGAGCTCACGAAGTTTACAGGCAGCAGGCAGACTGGATTTCTAATTTAAAGATAATGAAATACGAAGGCCCCGCTCGACCTTCGTCCTTCGCTTTAACATACCTCTTATTAATAATGTTAGGAGTACATGAGGAAAACTTATGTTTACATGTATGTCTATGCATTAAAAAATGAAAACCTGTCTTTATGCCACTTCACAAGCTTATCTTTTGACGAGTTGAACATTCATATATAACAACTTGCATATATAATAGTTTACTCATTCACGAATATGTATGCATGGTAGTATTCACTAGTAATTTGGAATTCGTCTTTTTTCATGAATTTAAATTAATTTAAATTAATACTTAATTTGATTTTTGTAGTTAAATGTAAGTTGTTGCGTTATTTTATTTGAAAATCATGTAGTTTACTTTATGCATGGATTTAGTAGTGTCTTAATTCCACCATTTAAATATTGAAAATCATAAATTCTTATACATTTAAGGAATTTAAAGAAGTATCTAATTAAATTAAATTAGAGATGACTTATATTAAATGCAAATGTGTAAGAAATATATTTTGAATGTCGTTTTATTACACTGAAAATTAAATATTAGAATGCAAAAATCTCTATTAATATTAATTAACTTTAAGAGAACATTCATTTAATAATACGTCACGATATATATTGAAGGTGGATCCGTTTAAAGTTAAACATAACGTATGGTAAGAAAGGGAATGCAATATTTTTAATACGTATAGTTTAGATGCCTACAGGGTACCTCAAAGCATCTCAAAGGATGTATATTGAAGGTGGATCCGTTTAAAGTTAAACATAACGTATGGTAAGAAAGGGAATGCAATATTTTTAATACGTATAGTTTAGATGCCTACAGGGTACCTCAAAGCATCTCAAAGGTTTACAAATTGGCCATATTTGCGCGATGAATAAAAATGAATGTTCTCTAATGCACATCTTTGTATTTATCGTAATACTTATAACAAGTGTATATTTTATTAATAATTTATGTGTATTATAATAAATTAACTTATAATTTGTATATGTCTGTTTAATAATTAAAATAAGTCGATGAAGAGAAGACGAAGTTATGACTTTTCTTCCTTTTCTTTGTTGTACTTCTCGAGTTCTTTGAGGAACAAAGCTTTGGGCTTCATGACATTTGAGCGATCTCCTCGACATTTAGGACAATACCATTTTCCTTTCGGCTTCGTCGTCAGAGTCACACAAGAGAAATGAAACCACTCAATTGGGCAAAGGTCATTGTCACATCCAATCATTTCACCATACGACACCTAAAAATTAATAAATCACATTTAATAAAGGTGGAAACCAAAATGAAGGAAAATATACTCTTAAGGTAATGAATAAAGAAACGTTTAATTACTTGATCGCAAAGGCAATAGGTTGGCTCGTCCGGGTCAATGGTAATGTTCGCTGGAGAACTCTCGCTTTGCTTCGTCTTTCTCTTTTTGTATTTCTTTTCTCCAGTGGCCTTTTGTTTTTCTTTCTTCGGAGTTGAAGTCACCGGTGCGGAAGAACTTGGCCCGGAGACCTCCTGACCAGTTTTCTCCACAACGGTAGAAAATGACATAGATGCTGAGTATCCCTTGTCGCCATTTCCAGACGATGAGGAACTTCCTCGATTGTTGTGAGAAGACCCGAGAGTCGCCAAGCTCGCGATGGCATGGTCTCGATCAGTTGAGCGATGTCTCCCGGAGGAATAATATCCCGAAGAAGTCGATGGCCCATGGCTCGGCCCTTGTGTTCTGCTCGACGAAGCTCCTGTGTAACTATGATTCATCTCGCTCGAAGTGCTGGGCCCCTCTGAGAATGACGTTGCTTCAAGGGTTGTGGGACCAAGAATGGAAGGAACGTAAACTTCGTGTCGAGCACGTCTTGCCCGACGTCGATCGCCTTCATTGTTCCGGTTGATGAGGCCGTGGTAAACCTCGCCGCACTCCAACTCTCGCCCAAAGTCTGAAAATTAAATTAATCGAACATTTGATAGAGTAAAATATTGGGAAAATACCTAATTGTTAAGCATTATTTTACTATTAAAAATAGCTCCAAAATAAGGAATTACATTTAAACTGTGCTTTCGAGTTACCGAGATTCTTCAAATCCAAGTCCAACTGTCTGGCTTTATTGTCAACCAAGTCTTGAATTTGTTGACTTACCTGAAGCTTCTCGTCTCCAATATCCTGAGCATTCATTAAAAGTTGCTGAATTCGAACCTGATGCTTTTTCTCTGTAATATCAGCCACCATCAAACCCATGGTCGCCCCCATTTCAATGCTCAAACCTTAAAGAACAAGATGTTTACAATTAGTGCGAGCCCAACAATAACCCTATTGGTACCTCATTGCCATCATCAATCATCGTCAGCAACTTACTCTGAAAGGCGAGATCCAACTCTTTCATCCTCGTCACAAGTCTAATGACATCATCCGGCAAGTTCTCCATTGAGTCTAAATAGTCCTCAACATACGTTGCGGAGTAAAGGGCCTCCATTGCAGCCTTGTTCAACAACTCGCCGGCCCTTCCCCTGCAAATGCCATTCAAAGAGTATTAGATACCTATTTGAGGAAATATAAGAATCTTCAAAATATCTCTCAGCTGTCAAAGACTTGGTGAATTCCAATGATGTGGTTATTGAATTCTCCTTACGCTGAGAAGTATTTTACTCACTCAATTTTGAACTCTTGGGTTAAAACCCTTTCCCCAGGTCTTAAGAATAAATTTAAGTCTCGAGAGATTGAATGCTACTGGCATTAGTTTAAATTTTTTCGTATTTCCGAATCACCTGGAGTGGAGCCGAGGATCTTGGAATGCGAATAGAAGGACTTGCGAATTTTCGAGTTGTGTGTGCTACACAAGTGGATATGGCGGGTCGGACTTTCAATATTATATTTCCTATGGAAACTAGTGGCCTCTAGCGACATCCGAACCAAGTTGAGTCGTGCTATGCTCAAAGACGAGAGGACGATTTCCCACTTGTGCCAACTCTCATTGTCGCACTATGACCCAAATAAGACCAACCACATATTGTAAAATCACAATTCTCCAATTCTCCCTTTTATAGGAGATTATGAAGGCAAAGAAAAGACAATTGAAAATGCTTATCACAACAAAAATGAAATTTTACGTTTTTTAAAGCAAATATGAAAATGAAAATGCGATTTATTTATGGGTTTTTACATGTATGATCTACAGATTTAATAAGTAGGAAGAGATAATTAGGCATAAATTTCAATATTTAACACGTGGTTGTCTAATTTAATTGAAAAATCATATTGATTTATAAGGGATATAAATAAATATAATTACATATGACTAAGGATGATGTCAAGTAAGCAGCTTTTATGTATATAAGAAAAGTATATACATAAATTGATGTCTTCATTAATAATTTATTGAGTTATTGAGTCATGATCATTATTTTTTATTCCGCTATGCTAAATTACTCTAATCTTAAATTTTTTAAAATCAAAATTTTGAAATCATAAGTACGCTCATTACATTAATTAAACGTCTTTTTGAATGATGAGATTTTTTTCTATATACACATTATCAATTACTATTTATCAAAGAGTATCCCAACCAACTCAAGAGGAAATGAAAGGAGAATAAAATACCAATTTCTAATATTTTTGCTATCCCAGAAAGACATAAGCTCATTATTTATTTTTTGTTCATCAACCGCAGGCAATGATTATAATAAGAAAAGCCCGGTATCAAACAAAGGAAAGGCCATTATTGTTTATGTATTGTTTGATGTTTGAGCGAAAAGCGTTGCGGCCAATTCATTGAACCGGGTTTATCTCCCTTCTTTAATTGATAGATTAATTAGAACTTTTCGACCCTCTCATTTTTCATAATCGGAGTTTAATAACAGTAATTAAGTTAGCCGATGTCCATTAATACGCATCTTAGCTCTTGATGAGGAGTCTCAGTTTACTATTTGCCTTTACACTTGACGCGCATCAATACTGTTAATGAGAGACGGTCAGGGGCTATTAAGTTTTCTATGCCCGGTAAATGCCCATGTATAGTATGTGGTCAATATAGCAATTGGCCAACCTCAGGAACAACTATATATCATTAATTAATTTAATAAGCTTTGCGAGTATTTGAGACAGAAAATGGTCGAGATCAAAAGATGAGATTCGGCTCTGTTAATTTATTATCATTAAATTACCTCCTCTTACCCCTTTGCCAATCTGAGTATTAGGAGAAGCAAGTAGCCGGAACATTGGGCTCAAACTTGATTAATGTGGATTCATCACTCAAGTCTCAGAATTTTAATCATTCTCTTGGTCAGGATAACTCCCTTCCCCTCCACATTTCCATCATGTACGACGATCAAGATTTTTAATTGAATTTGAAACAAAGATGGTCAACTTGTTTACTCGAATGTTTTTAACGACTTTGGTTATTTGTTCCTTTAATCAAAAACCATCATGTTATAAGTAGAAATTATACTCAATATTCACCATTTAGAATAAGAAAGGCATCTCGAGAAACAAAGGATTTGTTGGGAATTTTCATCGTATTTTACCCAATTTAACAACTTTCTCATATTTATAACCAGCCTTTTACTTCATCATTCCAAGTGCGCAAATAGAGAGTTTGGTTAAATTTCTTTTGTGAAAAGGACCTAAATTCAAAATAAACATTCAGGAATATTCTTGTGTATATATATATATATATACACAGAGCACGAAGGTAAAAGTCCGATTAAACTTTAAACATACTAGGGGAGATTTGGGGTTCTTGGGGAAATTTTTCTCATTAGTCATTTTTTCTCTCCATGTGGTTCTCAACTTTATTCCGATGTACCTTAAATGTCTACTTCAAGGTATAATAAACATGAGTTCTTGTCATCCTTTACAATATAAAAATGATCTTTCAAATTGGCATATTTGATATAAACGAAAGATAATATACAGAGAATGAGCATTGATTGAGGCTAAGATGTCTATACAGTATATAGTATATTAAATACAGGGAATAAGTAGGTATTGAGGTAGATGCTTAATAAAAGATTCCGCTAAACTGGGAAGAAACGAGTTATTTTTGTAGTTGAAAAAGTACGTATGTCTCGTCACACTTGTTCTTTGACATCGAGAGGATCCGATTTTGAAGTGAACAAGGACCGAATGCTCACAGGGCCTACATAAATGTATGGTATTTGAAATCTTGGAAATTGGTATTCCTTGGTCCTGCTATGTTCCTTATCCTTCGATGATTGAAAGTCACTTTAAAATACTTCACATTGTGGAAACCGTTAAGATCACCTCTTTGGCTGCAGCAGACAAAATACGCACAGAACCTTCAAAAGCATATACTTATTATGGTTATATCCATGCACTGTAGCTGTACGTATGGATTTACCAAGTGGGTAATTGATTTTCAAATTGAGACTCTTCTTCTATTATTCCCCTTCGTAAAAATAGGCTCCAGGTAGCTCAAGAAGTCTTCCATGCCATTGGTGTTCCTCAAGTTGGGCTTCTAAGTATCTCGAGATGGATTCGTCTCAAGTCTTTTCCTCAGATTTGAGCGAGCTCTCATCCGGAGTATTCTTCTAGCACAATATGACATTATTACTGCTCTACAAAGTTCAACAAACGAGTGTGTAAGTTATCAATGTAACTGTTTATTTTAAAAGACCATTCATTCCTTCAAAGTTTAATACACACGTTTGGGCCTATCATAAAGGCTGATGAGTGTGATGAGACTTGGATCTCATTGTCCATCGCACACACCCTCCCTTTTCCATCGATGAAATAAAAAAAATGCTCGGAAATTACAAATCTCAAACAATGGATCCAATGAATAGAAGAATGCTCCGAGGCCAAGGACCAAAAGCAATCCAAATATATATATATAGGAGTATATATGTATATTATATACAGAGTAAGCCATTAAAGACCCTATATTTTAAGCATCGATATGTTCAAAAAATAAAGGTCAAATCTCATGTAATACATATCTTTTCATTTAAAATATAAATAATTGAACCATATTTACATATTTTTCAAAATGTACATATTTTACTCGTATTAGATTATTCATGTATTTTGCTAATAAATCTTCAAATTATAGACAATTCTAGCTTCGCAATACTTGGGGCAATGGTAGATCGAGAAAAAAGTTTTAAATGAGTTATGGAACTGATAGGCATCCAACACACACATATGTTTATGTCATTAATCTAATCGTAGTAAGTGTGATGTTCTTCAGAAATCTGTTGATGAACGGCTCATACAATGACAGAGATCTCCGAATGCATAATTCAGTAGTGTATATTTTCATTATCATTTGATGATCATTTCATTCATCATTCAGTTTGCCTTCACATGCATAAAAAATATCTCTGGTTCTCTGAGGTTCTCAAGACTAAAGACATCTTCAATTATCTCTACCTGCCCATTGAACCTGCCTTCACAAATACATCATATAGTATGTAGAACAGAGAAAACTATTTAACTAATGGCCTTTATGTTAATGTGGATGTTAAACTTATCATTTCTCTGTCCATCTAGTCATACAGGGAACGAACCACACGTTCCTCCTAGTGGCATGAAAAGCCTATCCTAGAATGTATAAGGAGAGTTAATTAATTTACCATCTTACGAGGATCTCGATGGGAGATCTTAATATGCACACAAGAGCTTCATTTCATTATTCGCTCGCCTGCCTCGTGTGTCTGCACTGCTATTTGCTTAATAAAATCAAGGGTGAGGGTACAGGTTTATCGTGGTGTAATTAAACTCTCTGGGCAGGTGGAGTCGTTCCAAAGACCTCTCTCCTCACATGTAATATAACTGTCTCATGATCGGCATGGACCGTCGTTCAATTGACTTCATGGACCTTCGTCTCAACTCAATCATGCTCAGACGTCTGATTCACCACTCAATCCAATAGTCAAAAAACTTGGCACAAAAATCCATGGAACTTTGATCCATAAATTGAGAGAATTACTTTCATGAATGTTGCATGTACGGGTTGGCTATACTGTCGGACGTAAGCCAGGGATCCCAATGAGAGATGAGTAATGTGGAAGAGGAAACAGATTTATTGGGTAAAATAAACATTTATATTTACTCCACTTCCTCATTCCTCAGTTGGGAAGGAAAAGAAGTCGATTGGTGCTCCGTGGATGAATGTATGTGTGTTTAAGGAGAATGTACGGAGTATTTGTCATTATAGATTTGAATGTAGTATTTTATTTATATGTGGAGTAGTATGTGTAGGTACTATGTGGCTCGAATATCTTGATGATTCATGAAAGAAACGCCGAGAACTCGTGAAAAGTCAAAAAAATCATTTAAGACTAATGTCATTTATTTTTTAGTTTGAAATGAAGTATTGAGTTTTAAATGCCCTTTACGATCTCTTTGGAGAGCTGAGAAGGGAACGTGAAAATACCAGATCCGAGGCTCATGTTTAAGCTTGAGGAATTGGCGGAATGTGAGCAATGCTCAATTGATCATCCTTTTTTGTTTTCATTGAGGGAGAGTGAATTGGAAAACATGGTTTTACATCGTTCTGAAGGGCTGAATGAGACTGAAGATGATGAGCGTAGCGGGACGGAGATCTTTGAACAATGCTCGAGAGGTGTGTGTTCATATATTTAGAAATTTACAAGACCAGACTCGGACAATGGAACGGGTCTAATAGATTTAAAGAGCCATATGGACTCAATTGGATGTCTCAGGCGAAGGAGATCTCCTTGCCATTCCATGGGAAGAAGAGGGGAGTCCTCAATGAATTAAACAGATAAGTTCCATTCTTTGTGAAGAGGAAGTGGAGCCTCTTGGCTCATCATATCCGTCGCTCAGATGAATGAAAATATTTTGCAGTTTGACTGGGCGAGCCCGAGGCGCTAACGAGGAATTCATTAAAGAGACAAACTCCCTCCACATATCTCTCGCACAGTGTGTGGAGGTTCTTTCGGGATCCCTATCAGATGGATGGAATCATGGATAAGAACTTAAATGGGATGTAAACACTTTGAACCCTTCCTCGTCCCATTCAGACAGTCGTTCTCTCCCCTCTTCTCCATGTAGGAAGTCATCCTCACATCTAGATGGACTTTATATAGAAAACCACACCTGAATGAAGTGCATTTATAAATACCGTTCAGTTCATAATTCCACGTTGTGAGTAAACACACACTCACACGTATCCATACATTAGAGGTGTATGTATAGCTCAGAGAATAATTATGCAAAAGATCCTTATAACGTATACATACTATATAGATCCAATTACCATATTTTACATGTGCGATCATGATATAAATTGCACTTAATGGCAAGTGTACAGTACGTTTATTTGTGATAAAGTAAAAAATATTTTAAGACTTTATAACTATGTGCACTTCATATTATACGAGATGATGGAATTATCTACGTGCATGAATATTTACATTGAATTCAAGAAGATAATAAGTTGCATTAAGCTATGTAGGACTAGATAGTTAAAGTAGTCCATAAAAAATTTGTGCATGGTTAATGTGAGTTTTAATGAAGCCGAAATGCAGAGGAGGTTTTTTCTCTAAAGGAATATTAAGCTGACTTTCGTATTTTGCATTTATTTACTACTACTATTATTCGGAGTTTATTAAGCTGAGTCTGGTGTAAAGGATCATTCACTCCTGAATGTGTGTTAGTATGTGCTTAGTTGGGGGAGGGGTGGGATGGAGGGGATGATAATTGTTTGAAATCACATTTTGGAATTGGGTCTGAAAGGATTAGGACTTGGTCGGCTTCCTTGAGAGACGTCGGAGGCATAATGGACCTCATGGGATAAGAGAGTCTCTGGTCGAGAAAGGAATGTCAAATTGGGCATTAGGAACGGTACCTGGTCGAGGCAGGTTCAGACAATGAGTCATAATCAACGTGGCCCGTTGATCCGGGCGAAATTAAATCGGATTATTGGTGGGGAGCCGCGGTCATTATGAGTCGCATTAATTCAGGACTCTCACTGTTGTGACGGAGGAGTGAGATGGGGAATGACGTGACAGATTGCTTCTCGTCCCTCCCTCAACTTCATCAACTTGGGATACATTTATTGACATTACACGCCCGTCCTCGCTGAATGAACGTAGCCATGGATGTGTGTAATGTCGTGTATGTGTGTGTGTGTGTGTGTGTGTGGTGTTTGAAAGAGGCTCCTTGTTGTTCTTCCTCCTTTCCCTCCATGGCTGGGCGTGACTCACTTGATTACCCCCACGTTCCAGACTCCAAAGGCGGGAGAAACCGATCCGATGGTGAACAACACGACCATCAACGTCCACGTAACATGCCATGGAGTTTCCCTTTTTCCGCTCATCTCGCGAGTCGAGATGCGGAAAGTGCGGTGAAGGCGCCGTTCTCTCCCTCCCTCATAAACAAATGATTCTGTGGAGGGGTCGGAGAAGGTTAGATTTCCCGAGATACCTCTCTCGCATCTACACACTTCTCTTCGGAGACGATTGGGGTCGATAGGAGGATTTAAGAGGGAGACTTTTGTTCAACTTATTATAACTCTCGCTATCTTTTTTCTCCCCCATGCGGAGGTTGTCAAGTGGGAGTTTCCTGGCCCTGCTCGCTTCACATATACATAAATACGCATCTTTCAATCTATTCATTACCTTCACTCCAAGATGGATCTTTCCCATGAGAGATTGGATTCATTTACTTTGACGTCGCAATTCCTTCTAATACCTTTTTATGCAACGCGGAGGTCAAAAAGAAGAATCTCTCCATGAAGCCCCGTTAGGAAATCCCATATGCACATTAGGGAATGTTATACAAGAACTTCGTCAGCACTCTTGCATATTCATAGTGCGGATTACTCCATGGAACAAAGCTGAAAGTGGATGAATGCCTATGAGCGGTTAATACGGTCAAAGTGTGGGCAGAGAGAATGGCAAACTCCTCAGTGAGGCTCATCCCGATTTGGCAATGGGTCACTTCAAGAAACACATGAGATCGCAGTTCACTCGGCTATGCCCAAACTCATGATCCTCCACCAATGCTGTCTCCATTATGCACATAAATATGTAATGCAGTATGGAGTAATCGTCTAGCACATGCAGTGTGTCCAAATGTGCATGTCAGAGACATTGAGCCAGGTCAGATATACATATTGGGACTAAATGCACTTTATGTAGATATGCTTGAGAGAAAATAAAGGGAGGTCGAGTATTAGCAGGAGAGGATTTGATAAAGGAGCAAAACATCATAATATAGAACTCGAGGGAGGTGAGTCACTCTGCGACGAGGGAACTCTGGCTATCAACAGACATACACACACCGAGCTCAGTCATAAAAGACCAGGGCCCCCTCACTCACACACGTAAAAGTCAATTATTGGTTCTTCTCCCGTGTATTTCCTCTCCTTCCGACCCTAAAGATGAGCTTCATGAAAAAGGAAAACTCTTCCGGGAAACCCAATCCGCATCACAGGTCAGTTTCAATTTCACATTGACTCATTAGCCCACCACTCATCATTTCCATTCCTTTGCTCCACCACACGTCTCGTGTTCTCGGTTAAACACATTCGAGAGGATTATATCGTTCCTCCCTTGGGACCATATTTAATAATTGAGTTGAATTTGACGACGGTCAATTGGACTCAGACGAAACTCGCCGGCATACTAACGAACCAGCGAGAGATCTCTTTGATATGAAATACAAGGAATTTATTCCTTGATTGCCATTCTCTCTTTTGGCAAAGGGGCCGCTGCTGGTCAATATCATTGCCCTACTTGCCGGTGTGAAGAACTTGGGAGAAACTGAGGAAAGTCGTCTTCTCACTTTCCATCCAACAACATCAGAATGAGGGAAATGATCCTTTGAGAGCAAAATGAGATTCTCATGTCCCTCCACTCACTCACACAATCACATTTCCATTAAACACACAAAACACTCTCATTCCTAGACATACAATCATATGGGCCTATAAATGGAAACCATTATTTAGCCGACCTTACCCACATCAAACAAAACAAAGAATGATGTGAAGAATCTAAAATATTGCATTGTTGTTCTAAGGGGTTACCTATATTGGATATATTCATGTGGATTCATTTGTGTATGATCTTGCGGCGAGAGAGAAACGTTTTTTCCAGAGACAACTTGGGTCTTGTGGCTCATGTGAATCTGACATGATGTGTGGTTGGAAGACTGGAGCCGTCTGCTCCGCTTCAAACACACAGGAAAACTCCTTAAATGGAAATAATTAGGAATTCATCTCATAAATAGGAACTCTGAAGATCAAACACATTCAAGCTTAAACTTGATTTCATTAAATTAGAAAGACGGATTGAACTCCTTTCACGTGACTCAGATCGCTTTATTAGTCCACTCAACCCTCGAGCCACACTTTTATTGTTTTATTTACATCTAACTCCTTCCTCGACCATGTTATTTTTATTGTTGGAATATGGTTGATGATACATGTGTGTGTACACAGCACATGTAAACTCAATTTACTCCTTTATCTGCTCCGCCCGTCCACAAAAAAGTGGATGCGTCTAATTGAATAGCACACGTACTTGGATTATATTTCTGTCTACCAAAGGAAGAATTCTTGTTTCAGGTTCATCATTCTGTTCAAGTCATAAATATAAAATAATATTTGTTGCCGGAATCGAATTACTCTTCTAAGGCGTAGCTTACAAGTTGTTCCTTGTATTTACTTGTTCATTCATTTGACTGCTTTTGATGTAATGCAAAACTTGGACGTGCGTTCTTCTCGTCCACATTATTTTATTAGTCAGTCAAATACTTTCATGCGAGTACTCTGTTGCATTGCCAATTACAAGTTTTTTCTCATTTAAGACTTTGAGTGTGTTGTAAATCAACAACCTTTAAGTATTTCAATTCCTTGATGAATGCCGTGAAGGTTCATGGAGCTACTACCTACTTAAAAGGCATTAAACTATTTAATTTCTAACAAGTACTTCAGCCATGTTCTTGATATGCTTAATATAGGTTTACACCCATTTAATATGTGCATTCTTAAGGCTTTGTATCTTTAATGTACACCGTGGTGCAAATCTAAAGTTACATTTAACATGGAGATTCCTATGTTAAATGTCAATTTAGATTCGCACCACGATGTATATAGTGAATTTTATGAATTTTAAAAGTAGACAAAAACATTTAAATGTTAGAATAGGTTCATTTGCAAAATTTAATTTACAAATTTACGAATAAGGTAATACAGTTATAAAGGAAAGTTATTGTGAATTTGCACATCGATATTGAATGCAATAGTAAATACAATAATGCTAATGGGCGCTTCAGTTCTTTATATGTGCTAATACATTTGTAATAGTGTAAGGAGTCTTGGATCGACAAAGAAAGTTATTTAACTATTGAATAGCCATAAAATTTGGTTAAATTGCTTTCAAATGAATTGGTTTTTGCAAATGAAAAACCTTTGTCCTTCCGTTCAAGAGTTGATTTTCGAATTAAGTGTCTCATTTGGGCTCATTGAGGGAATTGGATCAATTTGATCTCCCCGTTTGTAGGTGTTTTTTCCTCCTGAGCCACATTCACTCCATGAAAGAGGAGCGATAATGAGAGAGATGGCTCATTGATTCCTCTCAAGAAAAGGAGTAAATGATTAATTGAATGGCAAAGTCAAATGGCTCCTTTTCATTCGGAGATTCCACGCATTGATTGTCCCAGTAAAATGGTCCTTTTCACGAGTTCCTCCGGTTGTTGAAAGTAGGGCAATAAAATGAAATGATCGTCCGGCTTCTTATCTCGCACAGCCCAAGTGCGGATCGGGAGTGAAACTCCCATTGTCTCCCTGTCAATAACTCGAGGAGAGTTCTTAGTGTATATGTTCATGATATGGACGTTATCGCGTCCTCACGACGGCTCTCTCAATGCTTCCAACCTCACCACCGCCATTAAGCCAAGGAGTGCCATGAAGGAATTCTCCTCTCCAACACGCTGGCTCCCTGTCGCTCTCGCCTGTCAGGAAACCCTTATCGTCCACTTCCCCATTCAAAACACTGGACAAATATTTTAAAAGATTCTTCCATTCGTCCCTCCATGTAGGGCTATGCAAATCTCTCAAATTTTATTAACGTTCCTGGGCATGAAGGGTTTTGGCGTGAAGGTCGTGCAAGGAAATCAGAGGCTCGGATATCCATAATTTACCATTGAATCCAAGGGGGAAAGAGGGGAGAGGAAAGGTCTTGCATGCCCATCGGAGTCCATATCTCACTACATGATTGTGTGTGTTTCAAACTTCTCACTCCGACTCCCAACCCTTGGTATTTAAATATTAAAATTCCCAATTTCCCCAAATGTAGAAGACTAAGACGAAGGAAGGAAATGAGAGAGTGAATTGTCAAACTGAGGCTCAGATTTCTCTATGTCTCAAACATAACATATTTCATTCTTGGAAGTGAGTACACAATATATCTAATATATCTCAAATATATCTGATATGTGGACATACGAGAGGGCAGAATCATTAATTTCTCCCTCTCTCCACACCCTGATACTCATTGAGGAGAGTTGTGGATCCCAGTGAGCGACATAAAAGAGAGCGGTTTCTCATCTCGCCAACTTGCATTATTTTAATATTTCATGTCCTCGGAGAACTCCGTTTGTTCACGTATGTTTAACGAGGGTGAGACTCACCGCTCACAGTATGAGCGAACCGCTCTACTTTCCTACCATACACAGTAATACACACACAAGCATATACTAGAGTATTTTTCCGCACTCTCACATGTGAATATATGGGAAAGGTATGAGTCCTGGTGGTTAATGGCTCCGTCCGAACAATTCAACGGACTCCCATCAACGTCTTTTGTGAAAGGAGGAAAGTGCGGAGTAGGTGAGTTTCCAAAGGCTCTTCTTTTGTTAGGCTAATCCGGGGGAACCTCCTTGGAGTCATCTCTATCATATATGAAGCGTGGATGAGGGTCAATTAGATTAATCACACAGAGAGCCTCGTTCGTGGACATGCGGAGCGTGTGAATGAGACTCTCTCGACTATGACTCTCATTTATGCGTCGAGGGATCTTCTGGAATTGAGATGTCACTCGTGTCCAAACGAAAGGGATTCATTCAAATCCTCTCCCATGTGGATCATGCGGGTTGAGCCATATTCATTAAGGCAAGTATGCGTTCAATTTCCATTAGGGAGATGTACTTGCGGGTCTTAGGAGGGTGGGAGGCATTTCGTTCATTACATGCATTATAGTTTATTAGGACTGGGGTGTGTGGACGAGAGGCGTCGGTGAACAAGAGGAGCCAAATCCCCTTTCTCGCTGGCCCATTCATTCGGGAGCTCGTTGGGAGAATAGCTGGGAATTGAATCTCTGCATGATTTTGAGAAGGATTGGCGGTGCGAGGTTTGGATTAAATGACCCTTCCTGCCATTTGGGCCTATTTGAGTCGGAGGAATTGCCATTAGTGGACTAATTGCCGTCTAATTAATGCTCGTGGAAAGCGACGCATGCAAATGGTCTTGAAATTTGAATGATGAGTGGCAGCTCGGAACGGAGCTCATACAACTGGATGGAGGATCAGAGAGGAATCAATTAAAATGTGAAAGAAGTGTAAAATTGTTCATTCCGACTGGTATGCATGAAGTTGGGGAGCGTGAGAGCGACTACCTGGGCGGAGATATTGGGCGAGCCAATTTGGCAAATCAAGATGAGGGTTGGGAAATGGGGTTCAGAGGAAAATGAGATTTGTAGAGGAAAGTGGCTTGAGACCGCAGAGAGCAAATATGCCCCACGTACTTCCTCTCCTCGATAATGATGGAAAAATGATCGAGGAGCCGAGGAGGGGATGATAAATCATTAAATGAAACTCGAAAAAAACCGGGGATGGTGAGAAGGCGATGAAGGTGGTTCGAAAAACAGATAAAAATCCTTCATATTTCATGGTGAGGTGAGCCGAGATTTTAAGCGCCTTTCCTCGTAAAATCATGATATGAGTCTCTCGAGGCTGACGTGGCGAGGAAGTGACACATGATGTTTTATTATTACTAATTGCCATACCTGACAAAATTCCCAGAACCCTCTCACCAAGATCCCCATTAATAAATACATCCTTCGCCTCGTAAGTCTCTCGCTTCAGAAATGGAGAACATAATTAAAGCGTCTGGCAGTTGGGGAATTGAAAAGCTGTGTGTGCGGACGCGGAATCGGTTCTCATCATTTTCGCGAGCCTTCCCTTCCTCTCACGTTATTATTGAGCCTCAACTGACTAATTCCTCCTAATACATAAACTTAGAGGTTTTACAACCCAGGATTTGAATTACGACTTGAAAGGGCTGAATAAACCTCATGGCTTATTAAAGCTCATGCCGAGAAAGAGAGATCCAGAGCTGGCGAGTCATGAGGAAGACTTATGTTCATTTCCACCTTCTTCTTCGAGACTCATCCTTCAAGCTCCTGGTACCATGGGTTTCTCATAGACTCTTAATGCGAAGTTAAACGGCCGAGGAGTCAAAGCCCGGAACTCGCAACATTATCATGTTGAGAAAATGGTTTAATTAGAAGTTAACTCCGGCCGTCCTGGGGCTTATTAACTCTTCAACTCTTGAGGATGAAGTTGATCCTCGATGATAGGCTCTTGATGATGAATCAATTGGAATGATCTAGATTGGAAGTGTCGGCCGTGACACGGCCACGGCCTTTTTTCCTCAAGGGACGTGAGCTTCAAGATCGTGGATCACGTTCCTCATCATCTTCATTGGGAATTTGGCTCCTTCCGCTGAATCTCGAGACTCCTGAGAGCCTCTCGAAATCCAATGGAAACTATGTCTTGGTCTCATTCCCCGAGTTTGCTAAGGAGTCTTTATTATTAGACGCTATTGGAAGGATGACGAGGTCTATAAACTCCAGGCAGAGGGTTGGGGATACATGTACATATTTTCTAAGGGTATGATATAGGAGAATTGTAGGAGGAGGACGAGTAGTTATCTGCATCTGGGTATGGATATCTCGGCGGAGTTTGGAATGCTGGGTGTTCTCGACTCCTCGATCTTTCCATTCCCACGAAGGTTGAGGGGGAGTGTATTTATTTGGATCACGAAGTCTGCGGTTTCCTCTCTTCGTAATTTGCACCTGAGAGGCTCCTTTTCTCGAAGGCCTCTCCTTGTAGGCAACCCTGGATGAAGAACCGCGACGTTCCCTCGCGAAAATGAGGAGAAAAAAGGAAACCTCAGCCGATTACCAAGACTCATTTCGTGTCAACCAGGGATGTGTGGATTCCGAATCCAACCACCACAGAGTCCTCCGCAGAACAATATGTGTCATTTGAGCTCACTTAGATGGGCGGAGGGAAAAAGCAAATATTTTGATTTTTGGTCAAAATGGCACGTCCCGCACAAGAGACTTGCGGAATCTCATCTCTGGTTGCCCTGGGGCCGTAATCAGCTCCAGAGCAATCTCTTCATCTCGCGAGCTTATTATTCCCACCTCTTTATTACATCTTTCCCAGCCAGAAATCCTCCTTTCTTTTATAGCCGAGTTAGAAAAGTGTGAATTGTTCTCATGGAAGGCCCGAAGCTAGTTTTTCTCCGCCCAACGCAAATGGGGCTCATTTTCCCAGAAGGTGAATGAGAACCGTTTGGGCCGTAATGGCAATGAGATTCGCGGATGCTTGAAAAACCTCCAACGGCACCAGAAGGAGCCTTAATGAGCTTCCATCGGACACTCGCTTGGGAAATGGACGAACACGTAGGATTTTCTCTCAACACCAGTAGGAGAGCCATGAGCAATATCCCCATGTGAGGCTCGCGAGGAAAGTGAGATCTCATATAACAATGTCATTATTTGGATCTCATTTCTCATACACATGATGATCTATGTACACCGCCTCGCAGTCAGCTTGAGAAGGACGCTGAAGGAAACAGACATTCCCGGCTATTTTGGAATAAATGATCAAAAGAAAAGCCATTACAAGACATGAACATCAAGTCAAGTTATACAATAATGTAAATACAGTATCATAGTGTTGTACAATTGGAATAATGGAATCAAGTTCAGGGACTCCGCCACGAGGATCATTAACATCTGAGCACAAAGTGTATATATAAACAGACCCAAAGCTACAAATGGTTCATATAAATACAAATGAATACCTAGGCTATGTGTATATTGAATTGTAAATAAATGCGTGGGGCATATGGAGATCATTAGCATTGACCAAGATAATTTGCATTAATGGATTGCATCGAGCTTCCTCCGTTCGTCGGACCTCATCGGATTTGAAAAGATTCGTGAGCTCAAATAGGTTTAAATTTCTTGGGTAAAAAGGACTCCTTCTCTCGAGGACCCAGAAGCCATATTCTTCTTGTATGGGAAAAGACATTCTTCTTGGGAAAAGAGGCACAACAAAAGTCTCCACATAATGAGACTGTAGAAAAATGTTGTTTGCATATATATCCATATTGTATTCTCGGATGTCTACACAGAGAGTTTGTCGAGATTCGTTGGGCGTCGCGACGACGTTGTTGTTCCCTTTGTCCCACGGCGACAATGCGGATTGGCCCCTTCCGCCCAAATTGCGAATCTTCCCTGATCCTTCTGACGGCGGCTCCTTCGCAGGCCTTGATGGGAGATTTCATTTGGAAGCTCTCACTTTGTTTACAACCACGAGATAAATGAATCCTGAGTCGAAAAAACACAGTTATCTCTCTATCTCGAGGAGGAGTGTGAATGACGGACTGTGGCGAGAGATTTCGGCTGGGAAACAACATTCCGTATCACAATAAGGGAGAAAAAAGGCTGAGAGTTATTAGCGAGTCTTTTGTTATTATTATTATTATTATTATAGGAGTATAACAGGGGGAAATAATTCCTCGGCCGTTCCTCAACCTCCTTCGCTTCACAACAGGAGAATAAAAAGGAGCATCCGAGAGAGCGTGATTCATATAGAAAGAATGATTTGGCCCTTTTTAAGCCAAAATCCCAAGATTCCTCCAGTTTTTTTTCTCCTTCCCCAATATTGACAATCTCATTAAACATTTGCAAGCCCCGTTGCAGCCTCTTGCACTCCAAATAAAAGCCCTTTCAAGTTCCCTCACCCATTTCATGCTCAAATGCACTTTTTGCAAAATATTGACCTTCGCCTCTGAAAAACAATGGGGGACGCTGGGTAATAAAGGGAAAAGCACATAGGATTGACACGAGCCGGCTTTTAATTCTCAGATGATTAAAACTGGATTCCCCTCATTTTAGCCTTGTCATTTCCCTCTGCTCTTCTGTCTCACAGTAAATTGGAAATTGAGAGAAGCGGCATAGTGATAAATCCCGTTCCGCTGCACGAAACGAATCCTTTCCAACCTCATCAGCCCAACGCAAACTTCTTTTTATAAAAGACAATGAAGAGGATCATAAGAACCGAAATTGAGAGTCGAGCTTGGGAATTCTTGGGCTTTTTAAACCAAAGGACTCGCCAGGAGATGATCATATGCAAGAAACCAATTGAACACAAATCTTCTGTCATCAATAAATATCTGAACAATGAAAGTCAATTGTATGCACATGACTCTCATTTGTCCTTAATGGCCGAATTAGCTCTGAGCATCCCAATCCCCCAGCCCTGATGTCACGAACCGACAATGTTGATAAAAGAGGAATCATGCACCGCCTGGTAGATCATCTCTCTTGATCTTCATCGTCTGGAATGACCAACTTACCTTCTCATTGACAACTCGAGTTAGGATGAACATATGTATGTTCTTATAGGATGAACTCCTCTGCCTTTTTGCGTTCTATGCACATGAAAACAAATAAAGTCAATAGACGTGTAATTGTATTTGCCTACACGTCTCTTCAATCATATCTTCTTTAAATGTATTTGCACGCTAATTTATATTTTATATGTGTGATCTATTCAACTGGACTTATTTATGAACAGATTCTTGTCTGCAATACATTGATTGCATGTTATAGGTATATTATTGAATGCATATAAAATGTATATATCACCTGGTTAAGATGAAAAGTTATGATATATTCAATGGTGAATTAATATTGGCGCAAAGAGCCTATACAAACTTTGAGGATTCCATTCATATTTATATTCAATGTTTTGTATCTGGGCCAGCGAGTGGAAGAATTCTGGTTGATTTGATCTAGTCAATTAGGGCAATTAAGGGAATTTGAATAAAGTAGGGAGATGGACGTTTAGTGGCTTTTCGTGGTTCTTGAATTTTCTTATCATTGAGGTATCGGGGTTGAGACTCGCCCACATGGAATCCCCAGCTCATGATTATAACTGAGGGAAGTCTCGGTCTTCATCTTCAAGTCATTTGACACCCATCAAACTCATTTAATTTTTTGCGATTCCGCCGCCGCTCGGGCAATCCAAACGAGATGGACATTCAAACTCAAAGAGACACGTAGATTCATCACGCTGTCAAATTTCCTCACTTCCCTCGTAAAAGTTTCATCAACTTCTTTTCTCCTGAGTGCGAAAGACATGAGCATATCTTATAGCATGTATATGTATTACCGGGAGTTGATCTTGGAAGATGGACGTCCACTGAGGTGTAGAACCTACATTATATGCTCATGAGAAGTGATATAATTTTAAAGCTTCCTTTTGGCTCAGGGGCTTGACTCGAATCCAGTGTTTAATTGTGTCTCTCTTAAGTTACGAGAGAGCAATTACGTCGTAAAGTCGTTCTTTTGAATTCACCCGTGGCCGTGGTCGTCTTTTGAACCGGATCGACCAAGGAGGAAACGTGACGGAGCGAGCGTTTAAAAAACGATCAATTTCTTTTTTATGGGTCGTTGTCTTATTAAGTCCATTGTGCTCCCTCGGACCTACATCATCAGAGATTCCCTACATATTTGGACTCATCTGGGCTCATCTCGTTGCTAACTGTACACTTCTGATCATCATCAAGAGGAAGCGGAATGACTTCAAAGGACTTCAGCCACAACGAGACGCTTCCTCGGTCAGTTCCATCCCCCTTTAATTCCTCTTCGGATAGGAAATACTAATAAGCTCGCAAGTCAACCAGAGGAAACTCAAAATGGAAAAGACTCATTCCATCCAAATATACACATACTGGCTTGATAGGAATACAAACACAAATAAAGTGAATCGTGATGCATCTTTTCTATCATAAAACTCCACTCAAACACAAGTTCAGACCAATACATTTAACATAAGTATGTATATGTGTACATTATGCATGTATTACCAATGCGGATGTGAGATCGTTAATATATAAAAAGTACAAGAACAATCTTGTATTTTTAATATGTATATATTCGTATATTACCATATACTTAGTATCTCTTGTAACAAAATGTGTACGGAAATCATAAAGTGAGTACTAGGAGGTTAAGGAGGATATGTTTCTAATATATCAACATGGCTGTTCATTTCCTATCGCTCATTCTCATCCTTCACAATGGGATGTCGAAGAAGGGGAATGATTGGAAGTAGACTGTAATTGAAGAGGTCTTACAAGACGGGATAGTCGAGATGCACATGTGAGTATCTCATGTTCTCATATCTACATATCCAGTATGGTGTACTACTATGGGTTTATTCAAGTACAAGAGGATGTGTGCAATATCTCTTCCAGGGAAGGACGAGGAGCCCAAGACGTTCCATTTTGGAGCAGAGTTCTTTTTCTAGTCCATTTTTTTCCTCTAGTCCTGTTGTGCGGAATGTGTGCGTCTCTTCCTTCGAACTCATTATTCGTCAGAATGATTTAAGAAGAGGTTCGGTTCGCGAGTGAGCCCCGCTTGCGTGGAGATTGAGATATTGAGACTGAGGGAGAAAAGTGATGGAGGCAATTGGGAGCTGGCGGCCGTCGGATGAATTTATTAAGGGCAAACCGAGAGCCGGCGAGTGACAAATGCGAGTTACCTGCTGCTACCTGGCCACTTGGAATATTCTCGACTCCGCCTTTCTCAAGATTTACAGTACGTTGAAGAATGAGGTTTCTCACTTTCACAAATCTCACCCCTTTTTCTTAATGGGGGAAAATTTTACTGAGCGCTGATGGACTCCTTGTTAATTATTCGGCTTGAATACAAATGAACATTAGAGCTCAACTATTTACAATTTATTTATAACATATATTCGCACAAATGATCCTATACATGCCACTATGTAGCTGAGTGAGGAAATAGGAGGATACAATAATATGTGTAGTTTGAGGAAATATGTTACACTTGAATGATATTATTATTCCCTTATCCTACACAGAACAATATGCATGCTTTACAAAGGTAGGCGTATACGAGTAACTGGAATTGAATATACAGTATATGGATGGTGTGTACGGGGTTTACGGTTCGGGTTTAGCAGCCCTTTATTTGCTCTTTTTTGAAGTTCTTTTCTCCCCTTCACTTCGGAAATAGAAAGAGGAGGAGACGAAAGACGATTAAAAGTCCTCCACGTTCGCTCCTTGGATGTTCCCTGGGACACAAGAAGGAGTTGTTCTCGGCTACCGGTGAGGGTTTTCCTTTTGTGCATAGCTCTGGGCCGATTAGCTCTCGCATCCACTCTGGACTGAGGGATGAGTGTGAGATGAGGTGGGAATAATATGGAGCTCATTATGTTATCCGGTTCAAAACTTGGTCTGGTAATGACGAGATATCCGCCGTCGCGAGTCGGTCATCATCCGAGAGGAACCAAAGCCATCAAATGCCACAACAGACCCGCCACTCCCATCTCTCTCGACCGAGACGGATGAAAAATTCGAGATTTGATATGGAGGAAACGAGAGAGTTTTTGTCCGGAGCTTCCACTGCCCTTAATGGTCATGTAATAAATATTTTACTTCGTCCAGTCCAGACTCTCCTTTCACCGACGGATCATCACAAAGATGGATTACCCCTAGTGACTCAAATAGCCTCGGCCATTTCCTCGTTATTTATCATATGAATTCACGTGTTCCTCTCTTGGAAACAAGATTTATGAAAATCGAGGAGACCCGGCGGAGATCCGAGTCGAGAAAGGGAAAACCACCTGATGCTTCCCTTTCTCATTCATGTAATGCTCCTCTAATATGAGTGTGCGTAAAGATATAGAGAAGCTCCTTCTCCACGCCATGGATGGACGAGGTAAAAGTGAAGATCTCCGCAGAGTTTCCTTCCAGTATAAGTATCTTTTTATCTGTATTATAAGTGCTTATGATCACTTGTGGAAGCTAAGGAAGCAGAACGGCTCTGGTCCAATGAATCTCATATTTAGTCCACAAGAGCATTTTATGGATCTTTGAAGATGACTTAGAGTCAATTCACTTTAAAGATCTGAAGTCATCATGTTCTATATTATCTATCCATTATGCTAGGTATTTCTCTGAAGGTATGTATGAACTCCTCAAGGTCTCGCTCGGATTCAGAGAATTGTAAATAAGTAGACGGAAATTTTAATAGTTTGAAAACTCCTGGATCGTCTCGGCTGAAGTGGAAGAGTAATTGGTCCAGTTGTCGAAGAAGGAACCACATGGCGTTGACGTGGGTTCTGGCTCAGTTCCGTTCATAACTACACACACTCATCGTCTCGTAGGTAAAACGATGCTCCTCATCAAACCCTTCTTCGGATGGTCTCCATAAGGGGATCTATCCGGCTTATTCTGCTAAGAATGTCAAGAGATCCGTACTCGTACATTCAGAAGATGCGAGGAGAGAAGGTATATTATGTATTATGTAGGTATGTATTGCTATATAAAGAATAAGTAAAGTTCGGAGCCTTCAGAGTTCTCCGCAAAAAAGAATGCACAGACATGGGATTCTACTTGGATGAGGATGAATGGGTTTTTATAACATGGATATTAAATTTATTATTATTGATGTTCGTTGTTTAAATCTGCTGATCAGAGAAGCTGGGAAATGATTCATTTCACTGCGCATCCGAGTCGAAACGAGTTTCGGCGCCGGGCAGCGTGGCAGTTCAAATTACGGTTCGCTTCTTTTAAAAGAAGTTCTTTGGCAAGTCGACCTTTGGAGCTTCGCCTCGCTGCCTGGCTGCTCCCTCGTCCTCATCCTCCAAAGTCAATAAGAAATTGAGTTCTTTTCCCTTCATCTCTTATGCGAGGGAGGTTAAAGGGAAAGTGGAGATTCCAAGGAAGGAATTACCGTTTTGTCAACCAAATCTCACGGAATCTTTATTTGGCTACCCAATGTACACAAATGTGAATACTTAAGCATAAGTGAGTTATATGCTCATGTCTGAGGAGCGAGGAAAGAGAGAAATGAGAGAAACTACAACTATTTACTACGCTTTATTGTTTAGTCAGTTCTTCACTGAGGAACTCTGAAGGAGCAAACAGAGACTCGGAGTGAAATGATGCTCTCGTTAGCTCAACGATGAAATTTCACATTTCATTCCCCTTTAGTTATAATGAGAGAGGAAATTGAGGAATTTGGGATTGTTTAAAGGCTAAGGATGAGAGTTGTGCACAACATGTCCTTGTGTTTTTCTTTTCAATCATTGAAAATTGAAGTTTTTTCTTTATTCCAGCTCTTTTCCCCTTTTCTCAGGAGAGTCGGGATTGTGGGACGATTGAGGTTTGCCTAGCCGAGCCGCGTATACACTTATAAAGGCACTTAATACCAGAATAGCGAGATGGATCCTTTTAAAGCTCTCTTGGTTCGTTCCACCGTTCCACGTCACGGTGATTTAAAATTTAAAGGGCTCCTCGGGTGTGTAAGGACTCTTTGGAAATCTGGTCTCAAGGCCTCGTGCGTGGCTTTTCCACGAGGCAGGATTTTTAAGCTCCTTGTCACATCCTCGTTCCGAAGAGAAGTCGGGAGAGGAATTCCTCCAGGAGCTTAAGATCACCTTAATTTAATATCAACTTAACCGAGAGAAGACGGAGATGCGAAGATGGAGAAGATGAGAGTCCACCGCGGCCCGCTCGGATCTGCGCCAACGACGTCATTTTCTTTTTCATAAGTGTTTGACCGCCACGGGGTCTCCGTTGTTTCGGGACTTGGCGTTGTTCTGAGAGTGCAATTCTCTGGTTTGGGGAAACAAAAGCACTTGCATGGGTTGGTGCATTGAGGTGGCCGCCTGGAGCGACGTTCAATTCCACCGGAGCTCCTCGCCGGCTCCTCGTCGGCTCCTCTTGGGCTCCTACATTTCCTCTTGGGGGAAGGCGGACTTGACCCCGATTCTCGGGCGTGTGGAGGAGGGGGCGACCAACAACTCCCAGAGGGACCAAGGAATAAAACTCACCGTTCCCAGCGTCGGAGTGGAAGTCGTGGCAGGACGAGTGTTGATCAGTTTCCCAGTTCCTCCCCACTCCAGGGATTTCTTGTAGGAGTCTCAACCTATTTTGAGCCTCCACGAGCCCTCAAGTTCCAACTCCGGCTGGAAAAAACCTTCAGTCACATTCCAACTCTCGCAAGAGCACAAGGCCAATCTTTGACTTGGTTTATTTCATAATGGCGACTTACTCGGCCTATCGCCACGTCGAGCTTGACGGCGTCGGCTGTGGAAAACGAAGGTGAGTCCTTCTCTTGAGGGAGATATAGTCATAAGATCACGTTTGCAAAAAGCCGGTGTGGGATCTAACAGGATAATATTCCTCCTTTTCCCCACTTGGATTTTAATTACTTTTTCACTTCATTTTCTCATTAATTTACCCCTTGTTAATTAGAAGAGGTTGGGGAAGTCGTGAAAAAATTATGGATTTTTGGGCCGATTCCAATAGACCTTAAAGCCTTTTAGATTTTATAAATTAAATCGACTTGGCTCGTTGGTTCTTTGGAAATTGATCCTATGGGTTGGTCGGACAGTAGAAAAAGAATTGTGCATTTCCATCTCACTCGTGCTTGTTCCGTATAAGGGCATGGAGCCATTGAGAAAGTCAAAACAACGGAAGATCCAATTTGTTCTTCTCAATTCATCTTGAGAGCAATTGAGATTAAAACTCCTCGGTTCGCCTTCAACTACTTCATTTTACAATTCTGGTTGCAATTGCAGTTCTGTTCAAGCCAGCGCCTCCGCACTCCTTCGCATCCATTCCATTGGGATCATAAAGTTCCGTTGGAATGAAATTTAAGGCTCAAGGTGTGCATTGTACATTGAAGTCATTAAATTTGATCGTGAAGTAAAAAAAAAGAATCTTGACGATTTTATTGTTGGATTTTCTAAGTCCTGTAAGGTCATTTTTGATCATTTGATGGAATTTTACAAACGAATTTCCTAAATGGCAAGACAAATGAGAGTTTATCTTCCCTTTTGACAAATGGATCCGTCAAGAAGGGAGTGACAAAGAAGGGATTTGAGCGTAATATTGTTAGCACACATATGTCATCTCTCTCTCCGTGTACTACGAAAGTCTCAAGTGGGATTTTACAGTTGAGGATATCAAATCCTATCTAAGTATGTGCATTGTACTGGAGTGAAAAAGATTCCTTTCATCCTGTCACTTTGATTCCCATTATGAGGGAAATGAGGGAAGAAAGAGTCTGATGACATCGGTTTTGCATTTGACTCCCCCTCGTCCTCATGGCGTGTATGAAGCGAGAGTCATTTTTCCTCGTTCCTCGGCATAAAAGACTCGCCTGGTCTCTGTAAGTCTCCCTGCTCATTAGAGGATCAGAGCCAGTGGTGGATAATTGGAGAGGGAGACTCGCACTGGGAACAACCTGCGGGAGAAGGAGATTATTCACACATCCCGACTCTTGTCAATGTTGAGGAGGAAGAATGAGTACTTGTTCTAAATCCCCATTGTCCTCCGTTTCCCGGTGGACGGCGGGGGCTGAGAATCCTCCTTCTTGGTGACTTACTTGCTCCTCAATGCCTCGCTACCGAGAATTTTCTCAATTTCCCAGTTTCCCCAAATCTTCCCACAGGCATCCAAGCTTATTTACATACAACAAGACACTCTCTAATACTATAATTCAATTTCCTCTTTTCCCGTACTTTTGAGTTCATTCAAGGAATGGTTTTTAACCCAAAGTATCCTTTTTCAATCATATGCATTGTACGTACCTTCTTCAATAAGTAACTATACTCGAGTTGCCAGTAATATGGATTTATTTTACCATCAGAGCATCCTTTCTCTTTTTTCATCATTTTATAAACCAAGGATCTCCCTTTGAGTCAAGATAGGGGAATTGAGGGATTGTCAACTTGGGCGGAATATTTCTCAAAATTGATGGAAATGAGTGTTTTGAGAATGAGGGTTTCGGAACGAGGTGTGGAAAAGGAATTAGGATCAATTACGCGGCCGAGGCACACTTACGCTCCAAATACTTGCGTCTTGTAAGCCGAGGATTCCAAGGGCAGATAAGGGTGAGTGATGAGCAGGGCCCGCCACGACCCCTTGATTGGCACATCCATTCCCAGGTGGTGGCTGCATATTTTGAACATCTCAGGATTTACGACTCCTCTAATCTCGCCCTCATGAGCGGAATATCAAGTAGCTGGGGTGGCTCGTCCATTAATATGCTTTGGATTCACCGCAAAATGCTTAACTGTGCTTTATAATACAAATATTACGAGGTGAGCACGAGGAGAGTCGACCCTTTCGCACCACCTCGGCAATCAAGTGATTCCGCCGTCCTCACCAGAATCTCGTCAGATACTTAGGAAGGAATTAAACACATCGTTTGGGATGCTATTAAGATGCCCCTCACATCTCCCAATCCCGAACGTTCCCATTAGAGCCGATTGAACCGATCCAGAGGCGCGGAAGCGATAGGTGTCACATGTAAACCAAAAAGGTGAAATTACAGGGCTCTGGGACGTGAGCTCGAGCCGTGCAATAAATTAGAGATTAATAGTTGAGGGATATGAAGCACACGGGCTTGGAGTGCCTGATGATGAGGATGTGGAGTCGCCTGGAGGGATTCAGGGAAATAATTATCAAATTCGCAAGGAACAAGATGGAAATTCAATTTTCCTATTTCTCGATGAGGGACGCGCAAAGGAGAATTGAAATATGGGGAGGAGTGAAGGGAAACAGGTAGCCGGGCTATGGAGAGCTCAGGATTTAATTTGATCAAAGAGGATGTTTGCAAATTACAAGGCAATGGACGTTGGGCCGGAGAAAAGAGTGAACAGGACGGGTCGAGGAAATAATTGTATTTTCCTCCTCCAAATCTCTCATTATCTTGGAGTATTTGAGGAGAAGCCGACGGAAAGTGGAAGGAGGTCCCGTTGAGGAAAATGCCTATGTGCACCTCCTTGACTCTCACCGGCCTTTTGATTAATGACAAGTGAATAATGTGACACATCCAACCTGTGGACAAATGCGCTTCTTCTCGACCTTCGCGAGTGACCGTTAGACCCACCAATACTCCTTCTACTCTATACATAATATTATGCATAATGGCCTACTCTGTATTCTCATAGGAACCCCTTGAACACACTTGTCTTCATACATGCCTCCTATCCATATACATGTTCATACATTTCTACTATGGGGCTAGATAGGAAGAATGGAAGTTTGAAAGAATGTGGCTCTTACCAAGGTGCGTCTTCTTTTATTCTGCCTAATTCACTCCTATGGCCCTGGCTGGTTCGCCTGGGTTCGCCTAACCATCGTCTTCACAATGGGGATTTGAATGAGAGCTCGGAAGGAATTTCGGAAGGTCGTCACCCGAAATGGGAGCAGGATGAGTCCTTACTCTCCTTACAAGGCTTTTCATCATGGCTCCTGCCAAGGGATCCTTCTCTTGGCCCCACGTAGACACACGGGTTCCTACCGCGCCTGGGAAAGAGAAAAAGTCCCTTAATTACACACACCTGTCTGACAATTTAATTGGAGCGGAGATTGATTTACTAACCAACAATTACGCCTTTCTTGGCGGCGGGAGAAAAAGGCCTTGAGGAATCAATGTGTTGAAGGGCTCGAATCCTCTCTTCATGATCGAACTCTTAGATTTCTCATTTAAATTATATTTTCTAGTAGAAAACTTTCTCTCAAACTACTTGATCCATCCAACATATCCTTGATGCATCTAGTACTGTCCATAGTATCAGTTATACTTCTTATCATATGAGAAGTCAACTTGTTACCAACAAGCTCAAAAAGCATTTTAAATTAATGATGTTGCTGGAGATTGTCAATTGAACCTTATACTCTTCTTTAGTCATAATTCACTTGGGTTCTCAATATGAAATAAACAAGGGTAAATTGTGTGGATGAGTATATAAAGTGGATTATTTTACTCGAGCTCTTTGCGTTGAAAAGATGGCTAGATTGAGATTTGAGAGAGCTAAAGTATTTTTCAATGTACCTAAATAATTGTTTACATTAGTTCATGTTTGGCAAGAGAGGCTTAATGGGAAAAAAGAGACTTCTCTCGGGCGATGGTGAGAAAAAATGTCTTGATAGTGAATGGATCTTATTTTTGGATCTGCTTCATCTCTGCCAGAAAGTCTCCGGACGTGAGTGTGTGTGTGTGTGTGTGTGGGAACGAGGAGTGCACCAACATCAACAGCCAAACACTTTCACTCTTTAGGAACAGTTCCAAGTTCAAGGATCCAAACCTTGGAGATATGAGCATTGAGAAAGTCAACACTGGGCTTAAACTCCAAGGAGAGATCTTTTTAAAACACAGTGGTGGTGCCAAGGAGTTGAAAAAAGACTGATGGTGCTCTGAGTTAGTCAGAGAGATGAGAGTGACCAAGTATGAAATTTCCAGTTTGAGAATGAAAAGAGAGGAAAATGTCCTGGAGCCTCATTTCTTTTTTTACTCGTCTCATCTCAACTGGCTCAAGATGACCAAGTTGGGAATTGATGGATGAACTTGTATTTTAATCACAGGGGTGCTCCTCCTTTGCTTATTTTGTCATCATTTATACTTTACAGTGAAAGTCTTCAGGAAGCACGGGAAGAATTCATATTTCTTGATACATTTGCAGTCTACGTTTAACACAGTAACATATAGTTTGTTAAAAAATCAAAACCATTTTATACTTTCCCTTATCACATTTAAAATAAAGATATAAAAGTTGGTCATCGTGTCCAGATTTCCCTTGTTTTTTCTAGTGTTGGTGGATGAGTGTGTATGAGTGTAATTAGACGAGTGAGCCCAGCTGGGTGAGTATAGGAGGATGGATTTTAGCTGGATGAGTTTAACTGGATGAGTGTGGCTGGACGAGAGATTCGAGGAAGATGAATGAAGTAGGCGAGGAAGAGGAGCGGAAAATGAGTAACAGAGTCTTTTACTACGATGGCTATGAGATGTGGGATTGAGAGTGATCTCCGATAGGAGCCGGTCGTTGTTTGACTCAGCCAGGGCTTTGAACTTCCTCCCAGTGGACCTTTGCGGAGCCTCCGACCAAGGGAGACGACGACGGGGGCAGGGGGAGGTTGGAGAACCCTCGCATCCACACACAACCTCGTCAGTCGGCCCTCAAACCCCCGTCAAGTCAGAACAACAAGTTCTCTGTGAGCCTCCAAACTTCCACACACATTCCACACCATGAACCGGAGGTAATTTCCCCATTCGCCCCACCCGAAAAACATCCCTCTAGTCCTCACGGACCTCCGCACAATAAGGGAACTCCTAATTCTATTCGACACGCATTTGGAGGAAATCATGGAGCCGCTGGCACGTCCGACTCCTCCAAAAACTACCCACTGATCCAACAATCCTCTGTTTAGCAGTTCTCCTTCGTCATGCAAATAAGGCTATTTGTGCGAGAGGGGATCACACGGCTCGACACGGAAATGAAAAACGAGTCATTTGAATACAAAATTGTTTCACTCCCAATTTCTCCATTTCTAATTAGCCAGTCGATGTAAATGCAGAAGGGACCAGAAGAGTTCCACGAGTGGGCTGTTTCCATTTGGATCCCAAGGATGAAAAGACGTGTGGAGGCAAAGGAAAGCGAATGCGATAAGGCAAATTAATGGTCCTTAAATGAAAAGTTTGCGAAATATGGAAGGGAAAGGGCCATAGATGGGCTTGAGGATTTCGAAAAACCTCACTGGGTCCATATTGAGTGCCAATTGACGTGGCTCTCTTCTCTTGAGCCGTAACAAAGTGGGAATTATTTCATATAAACGTAGTGAGTAGAGTTTTTGAAGAGAAACTAACTTTGTGTTTGATCCAATCCTCCAAGTCCTCCTCGTTGGAGGCCCATTGGAATTGGAGAAATGGTGAATTGGTCCCCAGGTTGGAGTCGAGGAGAGAGGTGATTCATTTCATAAGGATCTCCTCGGTGGGTTGATCTTCCGAATCCTCAATTTCCACCCTTGAGGAGTTGAATCCGAATGGTTCTTTCCTCAGGCCCCTAAACGGTTCCTCAATCCCGACTATGCCACGTACATATAAGGACAATGAGGGGAGCCCAAGCAACTCCGGGCTCTTATAAGGCTATATTGTTCATGTAGACCCATCCAGAGAGGGTTTCAGACGTCGTAGACATCCAACATGTTCTCATCATATAGATCCCTTGTGTGTCTCCTCACTCGGAGTAATCTCATTCCAAGAAGAGTCTCAATATGAAATACTAGCTAGACTCCCATGTAATCGACAAACACCTCTCGGATCTCCCTTATATGTACCAAGGGGCGTATAGTCGCTAGTGTAATTTCGGAGGGGAAGGAGAGTCGGATTCATTTTGTATATCTGTGTGTGTGTGATCAGAATAGTGAAGCCCCCCGGGGGTGAGTGCCACGACGTGTTCGGGGCGGAATTGACGGAAGGGGTGCCGCATCACAGGCAAGAGACACCAATGAATCATCATCTCTTTAACTAACGACTCACACAATAATGATGACACCTTGTTCCTCCTTGTCACTACTCATTGTACTACCACATACTACTCTCTGTATACCTAGTTATCTCTATGTAACTCGGAAATGAGAATCATTTCTTAACATAACAATAATAAATGTTTGGCTCACAGGATCTCACAATTTTTTGTATCCTTTTGCGCCTTGTGATACAGTTAAATGTTTCTAGTTATATATTGTTTTACGGCCGTCGGGTCGAGGGTTATCTAAAATAACGAGGAGGAAGCATATAGTTGTGAATATAGCATGGATAGGAAATTGGTCCTTTCCTCCCAAGAGTCGGTGAGGAAGAACTGGAGAAGACGACGAGAGTGTCAATGGGAGGGTGCGGCCAACGCTCTCAACGTCTCCACTCGGGGCTGACTGACGGAGCTTCAATGGGCTCTCCACGTTGGACCACCAAGAACAACATAAAAATATGATTTATCTCTCTGTATATGCTAATATTGGTTTACAATGGTTCCGGAAACAAGGCTTCCGCATCACATTCACACATTCCCTAATCTGAACATGTAATCTCTGCATTACTAGCCATTTAACCTACGCCTGTCTTCACCGTCCATAAATAATGAAATAATGGGGAGAGCGATGAAGGTGGAAGCGAGTAATCTGGTTGCACTAACGGTCCCTTGTTTACATAGTTGATAAGAACTGTATAGACTTATTGGGAGTAGAGCGATTCCATTGGGTTTGATGAGAGTTGGATTCTTGCAGGATCACCAAGCCGCCCGGCGGAGATGCCAGTGACATCTTTAACGTGAGCCCAAACGGAACTCCGCCGACGACTCCGAGACGTGTCAAGAACTACATGGCCTCAACCATCTTTTCGCCTGATGGCGGCGAGGCTCGGAGCGTCCGCCATCGTCCCAATGACGACTCATTCGGAAGACTCTTCGGAGCCAAAGACGTCGTGGACGGGCCGAAGAAGAACCATCAGAAGAGCAGCATCATCTTCATCGAGAACGGAAAGGCCAACGGAAACGGACACGGACACGGCGTAGGAAATGGAAGCACAGGTTCATCTGAGAACGGATCGGCTTCAAGCTCCGGAACAGCAACGCCGACCAATGGACTCGGAAGCCCCAAATTGAGTAAATTAATCTTCCATTCTTGCACTAATTAACCAATATAATACTCACTACAAACTTTTTTCTCATTCTCAATGCTCTATTAACGGATTTGGAGGCATGCCGAGAGGAAATGTGAATTTGTCTTTTCTTACAGAACAATGAGATAAATAGATGTCAAACATTGTTTTTCCATCTGTTGTTTCACTAATTATTAAAATCATCTGTTATGTCAATTCTTTTCATATTTGAACAAAATCACAACAATGCATTGGAATGGTTGACAGGAAAGTGAAGCTGGTGTTAAATTGATAAATATAGTCATTTGTTAAGCAAACACAACCCCTTTCTTGGTCCTTAATGAAGGAGCTCATTACCCTCAATGATTCCATTTATTGTTAGTCTCTTTGCAAATAGTGAAAAGAGAAGAAAAATCTTTTAAATAAATGACATTTTCTTTTCCAGACGACCACGGAGGAGTCAACGGGAATATTATGAACGGAGGAGCTCATGAGGGAACCAACGGAATGGCTCAAGGAAAACGCATTCCTCCAGGAGGATTCTCATCTCCATTGTGGTGAACGGAGTCAAGATCCAAGAGAAGACCAACTCATCGACTCGCTAAAAAAACTCTCCCTTTTCCCAAATAACTCTCTCAACGTCATTTCGTCAATTTGGAATGTTTTACAATCTCAGACCGAAACTTGAGATTTTTTAAAAACTTTTATCCTAATTAGATTATTTGATAGGAAAGTATTTAATACTTATCAAATATGTGTAGGTTTATACATATAGCATGATTTTAAATAATAAAACAGGAACCAATTGCACCTTGATTACTTAAATATATGATTTACTTATTATATGTTAAGGTTCTATAACTTAGAAATACTTATGGCAGTTTAAAGATTAAATACATCAAAAGTAGCTTTACATGTTCGACTAACATTTTTTTAACTTTTACCCACGGATTTCTATTTTATCACTTTATTAACTCCATGAAGACGAGATTGTCTTTGAGTTTATTACTTACTTAGCTAATTAAAGTTTACACTGTTTTAAGGTACTTACTCTTTCTTACTAATCGTACTAATAGTAAACGATAATGTTATGTAGGACTATATAGGCTATGATAAACATTGCAGTTGCCAATTTTAATCTCTGCGTCTGGAAGTGTAGCTTAAGATTGTAAAGCAATTTTGAATTGAAAGGCTCGGGACGGGTCTGTGTAATTTTGTAGTGCCTCTTATTAGGTAGCTTAAGAGAAAAGGGAACAACTATCGTAAAAGTAAAGACTGTCAATTTGTCCAACAATTTTCTGCTACGAACCACTCGTTGCCTCAACGAGAAAGCTCTGCTTAAAACGTACTATACGTCCCTTTTCTAAGGAATAAATCTAGAGAATAAAGATATATTATATATATAAATAATTATTCGAACCGCTTCCTAAGCGTCTAAGTAACTGAAGCTATAATCTCTATTTATTCATTATAATCTAGCATTCTTTCTTAATAAATGGGTGCCTTAATGAAAAAGATTTATTATTTATTCATAATACATATATGAATGTTTGACATGAATTCGTCAATTTTTCCAAAAACAAATACTAAAAAACTTTAAAATCAGTGATAAAAATGTTTGATCAGAATTAAAATTATTTACAATAGCGATCTGCCTTCATTTTACTCCTTCGGTCGAGAAGAGCCTCGTGAAGAGTTCCTTCTTCTTTGGCTTTCAACACTTGCCCGGAATCTTCATTGCAAAGCCGCATCCTTTTATCTTGGAATTTTTGAAACTTTTTCCTAAAATTATTATAAATATTAAATCAAGAAATATAGTACCTAGACCATTAATGAATTAAATTGTAGACTTAATAAAAGGTGATTTGATAGGCGAAAGAAAAGTTGTATAAAAGAAAAGCATATTTCAACTTACAAAGAATACATACATTAATTGGAACTGAATCAACGACAGCTAATTTGAATGTCATGGAATAAAGTTGTGAATAAAAACTTACACGTAATTGATTTCGATCTGAGAAATATTCCCTCTTTCATCCTCTGGAACGTCACTCTTCTTGGACGATGTGTCAATTTGGGCTCTCAATTGACAAATCTCGTTGGGCCCAACTTTCTTATTCTTTGCGACAATTGAGTCATCTTCAGGATTGACCGACATAAAGTAGCCGTTTGAGCTCAACAGGGCAACTTTCTTATCCTTTCAAATAAATCACGAAATACATTAAATAGCGAAAGCAATGCCAATATTCCTTGATTGTTTATATGATGAAAGTTAAAGAGAAACCTGGAAAATTGGCTCCCATAATTCACTGCTCCCAGCAGCGTCAGATCGCCCAACCACTTCTCCGTTCTTATCAACTTTGATGAACTTCCCATAACCGGATTTGATGGCGATTTTGTCCTCGTTGACTCGAAAAGCGGAAAAGATTTCCTCAGGGCTCGGTGGTTCTTCGTCTCCATGTGGAGCTCCAATTGTGAAAAGGCCATCGTCAAGGGCTTTCATGTACGTCTGATTTCCAAATTCGATAGCAATGGACCCGATAACCAATTCGCAATTTTCCAAAGAACTCCATCCACCTGAAATATTATAATTTAATATGATCTTGCACCATTTAATAAGCAACATTAAGACATTAGTACAAATCCCATGTTAAGTAGGCACCATGAAGAGCCGTATCATTTTCCTTGGCCTTTTTCGCTTCAAATTCTTCGGGATTCAATTTAGGAGCTTTCCTCTTTTTAGGCTTTAAGGATCTGATAATTACGCAAAAAATAATAATTTTACCCGTATAAGCAAAGACCTAAATAGTGAGTTACAATTTTGTAATAATGATTAATTATAATTGATAACTCACTTTGAGGATTCTCCTTTCAATTTAAGTTTGCCTTTCTTGACAAATGCATAGTCAGCCATTCTTGAAAATTAAATGTTAATAAACAAATTTAAATTTCTTTGGTTCTTAATTTCAAATAAAAAGGTAGTTAGGTTAACTAACAGTTAAGATATTTAACTAATTTGAGTCAATCAATAATAGCAATAATCCAATAATATGGATATTTTGCTTTTCCCTCTAATAGCTCACTCGCTCGGCTTTGTTTAGCAAATGATTTCAAACGCCAACAACATGCCTAGGGGAGAACTGAGAAATTGTGAGCCTAGGCTTAAAAAAGGCGAATAACTAAATCCCAATTGCCGCTTCAACATTCGATCAAAGCTTTCTGAGTTTTGATTTCGATTTATCAAACCGGAGTAAAACCGAAGGTTTAAATTCGCCAACTATCTTAAAGGAGGATAATTGAAGATGCCGTATGCCAACCAGCCTGCAGTTCACATTACTGAGCTTTCAGCTGAAAATGTTAAATTTTTTATTGAAGATACAGACCTAAGGTAAAACACAACATTCCCATTTCTGAAATTCATTTTATTTATCAAATTATGCACAATAAATAGATATATGTATTTCATTAATGTTTTTTACGAGCCAATTGATTAAAATTACCAAATAAAAATGATATTCTCTTAGTGTGGCGAATAGCCTGAGACGAGTTTTCATCGCTGAGACTCCAACCATGGCGATTGATTGGGTTCAATTCGAAGCGAACTCGACAGTTCTTTCTGACGAGTTCATTGCTCATCGCATGGGGATGATTCCCCTCACTTCGGACGAAGTCATCAATGACATGCGATACACAAGAGTAGGTTTAACTACTTATTTAATTCGTCTAACAATCTTTCTCTAACTACTCTTATATAACTTTCACCTCTAATTAGCCTATTAAATTCTTTTTGTCCGCATTAATAATTTAGGAATGTGACTGCGAGGATTTTTGTCAAAGCTGCAGCGTCGAGTTCACGCTCAATGTTAAATGCCACGATGAAGCGACGAGGCAAGTGACTTCAACGGATCTCAAGAGCTCAGACAAACGGGTCATTCCAGCCACTTCAAAGGGAAAGGATCCCGAGGCCCATGAATACGGAGAGCAAGAAGGTAAGCAATTATTTTCAACCAGAAAAATTTTAACTATAAAAAACTAAATTTAATCTTAATTTTTTACTATTTTATTTAGACATTTTGATCATAAAGTTACGTAAAGGGCAGGAGTTGAAGTTGAAAGCATATGCGAAGAAAGGATTCGGGAAAGAACACGCTAAGTGGAATCCAACGGCCGGGGTTGCCTTCGAGTATGATCCTGACAATGCTTTGAGACATACGTTGCTTCCCAAACCAGAAGAATGGCCCAAGAGCGAATACACAGAACTTGACGATGACCAACGTAAACTTTCAATATATTTAGGCTTAAAACATTCAATTTATTTCAAATAAAGGTCTTTAAAATGCCCAAATCATTTCATTATCATTTTACTTAATGTGAATTTTAGATGAGGCCAAGTTCAACTGGGAGGCGAAACCGAATAAATATTTTTTCAACGTGGAGAGCAGCGGGTCGTTGAAGCCAGAAAATATCGTTCTTATGGGAATTGCAGCTCTGAAGAAGAAACTCTCAGATCTTCAAACTCAATTGACGACTGAACTCGTGGGCGACGTTCTTCCTCCTTAAAATATTTCTCAAAACGCTTTTTTGTCATTGCTAATATTTATTAGCAATTTTTTTTATGTTGCCTTTCGTTAATAAGATTGATAAGCTAAAAGCTTTTTCAAACGAACTTCAATGATGGTTTTATTAAATCATAGCACACAGCATAATTATATTTATTGTTGAGTTGAGGTTTAAATAATTTGAGTAGTCATGTGTTTATGTTCAAAAGTGAAGTTTATTCTAAAGAGAACATGATTGGAACGTAAATACTAGGTATAAATTATAATATAAATTGGAATTAGTGTTCACCTTGTAACAAATTTTTGGAATTCAAATAGCATAATGAGTGAATTGGTGGTATTTTAAGTTTGCAGTCGTGGGATTTGTGATTTTCGTATATATCCAGCTCAATTGTACTTCAAGATCCGCAGTGATCCTTAACCGTAGAAGTCCTCCTCGGTGAGACTCTGCTTCAGATAATCGCTGTACATCTCCTTCTGCTCAAAATAATCAGTCATTTTCCCAACTCCTCCAGCAATTTTTCATTGACAAAATCCCTACCTTTTGTGCGAGAATTCTTTCAACTTGTGTTTCAGCCGCCCTGAATGTCTTGAGCTCCCGTGAAGGCAGAGTGACCTCAACCGGAGAGAGCCGTGAGATGATGAGGAAGATGCCAGAGAGAATCACGACGCAAGTGATCGTTTCAAGACGATAAACCGGAGGAACGATATTCCACAGTGCAACAGTTGGTTGCTATTAATTAAGCCAAAAATTACATCATTTCATAAATTACAGAATTAAAGCAATGGGACAATATTAATACCAAGCATTAACTAATAATAATATAAATATGTTGCTCCAATTAACGAGAATAGCACATTGAATGTATGACTTACAGAGAGGAAATGAACAAGATCAGCCGTTTGACCAATGTGCTTCCGCATTGCTTCAACCGTCGTATTAGCCACCGTCATGGACACGAAGAGGATAATTGGAAAGAGAAATCCAACGGCTCCAAGAGACCAGCCTGGAGAAAAATTCATTTTAAGTTCAAATTTAACATTTAAAGATAGTTTGTAATTAATATTTATCTTAAAAATTACTCTTAAACCATCGTTTCACGTTTCGGTTTCTCGCTTCAGCGTCAAATCGAAGTTGATGTTGAAGCTTCCGTTGAAAAACGGTGCAATCCCTCTCGAGGTTATTCAGAGAATTCTGCACAGTCTGGTCAATCATCTTCTCAATGTCCTTCAACAAGTCTTCGATTTGATTCGCGCATTTCGTAGGCTATTAATTCAAAATAAATTACATAAATTCACCATGTTAATAAGCGTAAATAATATTACAAATAAATACAAGACGTGTTCAACCTTGTGTATTTCGCTTGGAAGATAAATTGTTGGCATGTCAAATCCGCTTCGGTTGAGTCCTGGTCTTTTGCACAACTCTTGCACAATTTGCATCAAGACTCTAAAACCCAATTAAATCATTAAGAAACCCATACATAATATAAATTATCTCGAAATAATCAATAATAAAATAGTGGCGAGGATTTTACTTTTGCCTGTCCGTTTCTGACCCTGCTTCATCCGCTTTTGCGAGAACAAGCCGCACTTTGTCTGAGTGAAGCGCCCAGAGCTTTTCGAGAACATTGAGCGTTCGCTTGCACAATGCCTGGCCCATTGGGTCAAAAAAGCAAATGACCATGTCGGCCATCTCACCTGCATCAATATACCATTTGAATGAGAACACATGTAGAAATATTTATCAAACTTTAAACATTTAAAAGGAAAATAATAAACATCATTGAACTCAAATTACTATGAAATACACAAAGGGGAGATCGTGTTGGGCAAAAATGTAAAAGTAGCATGATACAATATGTGCATATATAATCATGAAATGAATATAAATGGGGAGGAGAGCAAAAGAGACCGAGCCAGAGGAGCGTTTCGTTCACATCAAATGGATAATGCATGTCTCCGTCGACGAGTCCAGGCGTGTCAATGAAGGTGATCATGTTGAACTTCTTGGCCCTCGACGTGCTCACCTCGGTCGAGAGGAAGTCGACGACACCTGCGGAGGAAGAGACTATCAGGGCCAAGTAAGGAGGAGGAAAAGAGAAGAGGCGATTAGAAAGGGAAACGAAAAGGTTCAACTTTCCCAGCCGCTATCTCCTTCTCCAGCCTCCCCACATCCTCCGAGGAAGTGGTGGGAGAAAGAAGTATAAAAGCACGGCGGCCCTCGACCTCCGCCACTACAACTCTCCCCATGGTGGAGTTCTTTCGAGGGCACTTTGCATTAATTTGAGAGCAAGCTGCCCTTTAAAGGGCTATACTTTCGGCGGACCTGACATCGCGTCCAACGGTCGGAGGTGAGGATACAGCTGCAGCGTCGCTGGACCCTGGAATTACAACACAAAGCTAGAAAACTGTATCAATCATTAAGACACTTTACTTGCAATATGTTTAAATAGCGGTCAATTAAATAATATTTAATATTACACTCTCTAATCCAGGCTACTTATTGCTAGACTATTTTCATTACTCACAACAGTTTTGAGTCATTATTTATTTAACATAATTATTAATTCTATTTAAATATATTTAATAGTTCGAATTAAATTTTTAATAAGATTTTGGAATTTAAATCAGTCAGAATTGTACATTAAAAATAATTCGTATGATATTTGAGTATGAAAGGAAGAGGGTTTGTTAGGTCGAGTCCTTGAATGAGTTTAAGAAAGAGGAAGTTCGGGTAGGAAAGAAGGAGATAAGAGGAATCCTTGGTCTGGATTCCGAGGAGAGATTAAGGGACCACGACCAGAAGGAGAAGGACAGTTGCTCATTTCTCAGAAATATTATGCACATGTCATGGTGTATGTCAGATTAGGCCATTAAATATTCATATGTTTGAACTACCTTGAGTGTCTCCCGTTTCTTGCCACTCGTGACCAAAGCGAATCCCTGGGTCTCAATGGCTACCCCAGTTTTGAGGATCGACTCTTCAATGTACCTACATAGTCATACAAGAACAATGATCTTGCGTCATGAGCCGTTGAGGTCAAATTACCAGTTTATGAACGAAGACTTCCCAGCCGAGTGATTCCCAATGAGCAAAACGTGGATCTTCCGACGGGGCAGACGAACTTCCGAGTCCAACATCCTTCCAATCGTCGCCAGCCCTAATTCATGAAGGTGAGATTAGGAAAGGGAACTTTAATGACAAATGCAAATGATTATTTAATTATCTCAGCCTTACCAAAATCTTTGTCCATGTAGATGTTGAAGATTTCCTTGAGAATGCGTTCATTCCCAGACAGCAATTTATTCTCGAGCGTGTTCGCAGCTTCCCGACTTCCTGACTGACCCTTCCGCAAACTCATCTTTAGATCGCTAAATAATAATTTAAAAATACTATTTAAAATATAAATTATATATTCTATACAACATTCTGTATTTCTTCCAGTGTCAATGTTTAAAATATGTAAAGACCCAATTGAAGTAGCTTTGGATTGGAAATAAAGACTTTAATTTTGCATCGTGTCAAATAAACACACCTGATGAAATATAAATAATACCTTCCTTCAATCAAGTAAAACAACGGTGTTAAAGTAAATAAAAACGGACTTGATCCAACTACCAGCGCCGCAATGAATTAATTTAATAGAGATAAGAGAATTAGGGCATCTGATTAGGATTGGAATTTTGGAGACCGGCTCTGAAAAATGAATCCTCACTCGCACTTGCATGACCAAATAATTTCAATGAGAATTGATCACTCCTTGGCACCCTCTTCTCTCCCTGGACATAACCCTTGGTATTGACATGAGTACTAATCCCGAATTACCTATTTGTCAGAGATGTCGGAGCGGGTGAGGAATTTGGGTGCGGTGGAAAGAAGCCGTCGGAGAGAAAGACGTAAAAATTGAACTCAATTTCCCTCACTTGAGAAGCTCCGCCCATGCACGAGTCTAAAAAAACCCTCTAATACACTCAAAGTCCCAAACGTCCACCTTCATCTCTTACATAATGGAACGTTTGAGAGCCACTGCACTATTTCACCAACAATTCTGCATATAAATATATCATACACCATACCGGTGCTGACCATACATGAATTAAAAGATGACGAAAACAAAAACTTAAACTCTTCTAATTGACTTGGCAGGATACACCATGTGTGTGCAGTTCCATCATTAATAATGGTATTTAATTTATGCACGCTTATTGATAGGGTGATAGGACTACGGCTTAAAATCTCTATACGAGTTCTCATTTTAATTTTAATTGGATCCACTCCATAAGAAATGATAAGAACTAGCTAGAGTTATTATACATTGAATGACATTTATTTAAAAATGGCACAGGTACATGCTTAGAAAGTATGACATCATTTTGCATATAATTCGCCATTTAATTAGAAATTGACGAATGGACGCTAGAAGATGATGAGAATGTTTAATGAACTTGATAATGAAAATAATAAAGTTAAGACGTTCATTTATTTGTTTTATAGTCAAAATGTGAATTAATAAATTAAAATCATATACAACCATTTTAAAACCTTGAATAAAACTTTAATTAAGTAATAGAAATCCTAAATGGTATATTCTTTTGTATTTTTTCTGTTAAAACTTGAACGCAAAGAGTAAACTTGCGAAGCAGCTTAAATCATATTTACATTTAAAATGTTGCATACACTTGTTTACTTGACTTAATTTCTAAATACAAAACTTACACTTTATAAACTTTAATTACTCCTATATACATAGGTAATTAAGACTAAAGAACCATTAATCATTTTAGCAATAAATTAAACATATAGGGTGGTCATTAATTAGTTACAGTGGTTAAGTACACATTATAATATTCAAATACGTTTTTGACCAAAAGGTCCCTCCAACGGTGCTAATCGCAAAATAGTATTTTTTATTATCAATTAACCATATAATAATAGGTCTATATATTATAATAGGTACATGTAATACTTATAATACTTACAATATTCATTGCCTAAAGGTTTGTGTGTGAGTGTATCGAAAAAAATTAAAATAAATGGCACGATTTAAAATAAATAGTTTTATTAATTAAGCTGTCCTCATTTGAACCATACATGATGTATTTTGTATATAATTTTATACATACCCATATTTGTGGTTAATACTTTTCAGTGAAACCAGAAACTTTACCAATTTCTCTTTTAAAATTAAAAACCCTTGGTTTTTGTTTTTTACATGATTTTATTTAAAATACTTCCTTTTTCCTCGTATTACTCATTAAAAATTATTTATCAATCCTAAATAGGCTCCTAAGAGTGAGTGAAATAAGCTATTTATCACGTTTCTGGTAAATTGCCATAAAAGAATACTTTTCATTTTAAAACCCTAGTCATCATTGTTCAAACTTTCATGAATGTTTATCAATAAAATTATATTTCTTTGCTCAAATCTTCAAACTCGATACTTAAAAAAACTTGTACAATGTTTAGCGCTACAATAAAAAAAAACGATATATGACATTACAAAAAGCTTCAATGTGATATAAAAACGACTATTTAAAAAAATATATATTAAAAGACACGAATTTAAAATTCATTGGAAAATCATCATTATGTTATTATGTAGATAATTTCTCATGTAGATTCTACTATTAAATAATAATAGTAAAAATGAGGAGAAGTTCTAAGGTACATTTTTCAGTTTTATAGTGATACAGTTTCAAGTTGCATTTATATCTAGGTATACCATAAATATATATGATATATTTGTGTATATATATGTATATAATTTATAATTTTTATATAAATCTACCTATAAAATTTTGTTTTACTAGTTGCACTTTTTACGATAATACAAAGTTCCTTGTACTCATACTTTATACTGTCAAAGAGTTTTAAATACATTTTCATGGATATTTGAATATAATATCCATTTTAATATTTAATATCTTTCTACTATCAGATATCCAATGAAGTTACCCCTTTTCATTAAAATCTTAAATACTTTGACGCACGAGTCATTTCTCCCATGTTTGGTATTCTGTCAATATACGTATAATTATTTAAGCTTTAATAAATCAGTTCATTTCATACCTAATTGTTCCATCCATTTGAAGATTGGAAAATAAGTACATTGGTAGTTAAGAAAGAAAAAATTAGCCAGTCCCATGCAGAAACTTTCAGTTTATATTAATAGGTAGTCATTTGATTATATGTATAAATTATTAAAAATGCAGAAAGAGGTAACTCTCGTAAAACCCCAAGTGAGAAATGTTTAAATTAAATTCTTAACCATTTAGCTCGAAACACATTTAAATTCTCAAGTACAATTATTTAAAAATGTAGTACTTAAGTAGGCATAGTAGGTACTTGAATAATAAATGTCTTATTCCACACATTATTTAACAGTTAGAAATAAGATTCTCCGAACTACCTCAAATACAATTTAACAACATTTATTTAAATAGCAATTCAAAATTTTGAATTATTTTTTTTGATTTTCAGTCGAATTACACCCTTACATAGTAAAATATCCTACACTCTTAATTTAAAAAGCAAATTTGGGTTAAATTTTTATTGGTTTATACTAATTTCACATCCAGATTATCATGATTCTATTAAATAATTTTAAAGGTCATAAAACCTAAAGAATCTAACATTAGTCATCACTTAATTGACTTATTTTCTATTCTAATTAACTCTATGATCACTATTTCGTTGGTGATATTTAGAGACTCGTTCAAAGCGAGTTACATAAGCACTGAAATTGAGATATATTTTATGATTTGATAACAATCAGGAATACGAATAAAGGTAAGGATGGATTGGAAAGAGTTTCAAGGAGGCACGGATTAAAGGTCAGAAAAGCTCCAATGAGCTTCATTAGAGAAAAGGTTAGGAATTCAAAGGGTTGACTTGGCTACTAGATCCAAATTCATAATCGTTACGATTATTTTAAGATAATTGAGAATTTTAAGTCTTAAATCGACTGTTGGCTTCACTTGATAATAACTAGCTTATTAATTAAATTCGAATACACTAAGTGGCACGTTAGTTTTTCATCCTTCTGAGGAAGAAGAATGAAAAACATATGGCGAATGTGTTTAGGAAGAGCGGGAAACAAGGATATGAAGAGTCTCTTGACAATTTCCAAGAATCTTCAATACAATATCCACACTCATGTTCGCCACGTCGATCCCATCGACCTGGAGGACCTTGTCCCCGACTTTCACCGTTCCGTCATCGTGGCCAATAATTGAGTCGATGTAAATTCCCTGGATGTGCAAAAAAGACATTGAACTCAATTAAAGTTACTAAATTTTCTTAAAGGATCAAAGAAGAAAAACTAGCAATATAGTAAAATTCATTTATTCTTGAAAGTTTCTTACATGAGCTTCGTTAGTCCCCCCTTCAATCACAGTGAATCCAAGTTGATCTTTCTTCTTGTACTCAAGTGGAACCTACAATTAATTAATCAATGAGAAATAATTTAATAAAAAGTTTAATCAAGTAAATAAAGATCAATTTGGCCATTACAACTCGAGCGTTCTTATGTGTCCCAAAGATCCAAGGCTTCTTTCCACTCATCGTCGGAATCTTCGAGGGGGAGATGTTTGTCGGAGAAGCTTGGACTTGTTCTCCCTCCTTTGCTCCCTCATCCTCAGATGGTGGCGGTGATGTCGTGCCATACCCGTCATTCAGCTTCGGAATACGGCTCTCACCAAACCTTTAAATTAGTTAATTTTTAAAAAAATCTTTGCAAAATGAATCTTTAAAAAAGTGGTAAGTATGAGATATTAGAAATTAAGGAAACATTTGAAATGGATTATACCTCGGGATCCTTGAAGATGAAGCGGACGACTGAAGCGTCGTAGAAGCGTAATGATTGAGCTCGTTAGATTTGACCTTGACGGGCAGACCAGTGGCGGGACGACTCTTTAGTCCAGTAGGCTTTGGGCCAATGATCTCCGGCTTTTTCTCCTCACCCCTCTCACCTCCATGTGAATTGAGTGAGTAGACCTTTGGCAAGCGAAGACCAGACGCCCCAGACGGCTCGCCATCCTTGACCATGACAAGGTTCTTTGCGGAAGAGAAGTCTCTCGGTGGGTCTTCTGGCCTTCCTCTAGGCTGGAACATGGGCAAGCGAGACTTGGCCGGAATGCGTGTGAGCAAAGGCGCTTCGCCCTCGTGGTTTTCATAGTGAACTTCTTCCCTCTTGGACTCGGTCGTGGTGATTTGGCTGAAGGAATCCCCGTCTGGGCCCCTTCTTGACTCAATTGTCTCTGAGAGTTCTCGCGAGGACTTTCCGTTCTCCTCGTTCGACTCTTCTCTTTCAAGTCGCTCGATGAGGTCGGTGGAGATGTCGCCGTTTCCGATTTCATCGCTATTGGCCGGGCGAACTTGGATGACTTCCACCTCCTGTTCCTTGATCTCGTTTCGCTCGAGAATGTAGGTCCGATTGAGCACGTCGCCTCTTGGACTGAGCACTGGGAAGAATGCGTTATCGCGGTGGTTGGGGGAATTCACCTCGTGATTCCCCGACATGTTGTGAACAATCGGGACGGTCCAACAGACGTCCTCTGGTTGGATGGCCCGCTCAGGTCGGTTGTAGCTCTTTGGCTTGAATGTCATAGGGGCCGAGGGCAATGAGCTTAAGACTTCTTGGCTCGGCTGCGGCTGAGTGAACAGGGTTGGGTTCGATGGGCCAGGCGGCGGACTCAACACGGTTTTCCCAATGGACAACACTTGACTCAACTCCTCTTGTGTGATGAAGCCTGGAGGGTCATTGAAAGACGACGGTGGGCATTGATACTGGTTGTAAGGCTGGTGAGCATAAGAGTTTCCAGGCCCCGGACTTCGTGTGTCCATCATTTGGAATTGCGAAGTTCGGGATATGGGGCTCAAGGGAATGTCGCCCAAGTTGGACGTGGGTTCCAATGCTGGGGACGGCAGACCAGAGTTGTTTGAGCGAAAGAAAGCGGCTCGTCGGGCTGCCACGTGGTAGGGCGGTGGGGACTTCCGGACACCTCCAACTCCGTCATCCCCAAAATCCGAACTTAGCTTGGGCAGGTTTTGAGACAATTCGAGACCGCGTTTGTTCGTCTCATCAATCCTGGAAAGGAGACTGTCGACAGCCGGATTTTCTTCATAGGTTCGAATGGGTGATCGAGGACTCGGGTCTTGAGAATTCCCATTGCAATACTCACCACCCTCCACATCCTGAAAGACCAACATGAGGATTTGAACAAGATCCCTCTTCACTTCAACCACAGTTGAGCAAAACTCAAGAAACAATTGAAGAAACATATAAGAAAAATTATATAAATCAAATGGATAACCCTTAGCAGAAATAAATGGGAAAATAATGTCACATACACTTATATACACATGAAAATAAAGCTTAATTAAGAATAAAAACTTAACCAAAAACAAATTCACAGAAAAGAAGCCTCACGAAAGATTCAAACTAAATCATCAACTTGCTATACACCCAAATGAAAAGAATGGAAAACTTTTTGAATTATCTTTATTTAACTTTATCAAAAACCCTACCTACCTAATGATTAACAAAAAGTTCAAACTAATGCATGTAATTTAAACAAATCCATACATATTTGAGCATACTCAAGATGAAATAAGAAAGTAGAAAACTCGAGTTCTAATGAATACAAGAACATTGAGAAGGGGCATTAAGAAACCACCGGAACATCCTATGGGATCCCTTTAAAATACAAACATGGCTATTCTAATTGGTGTAAGAGAAAAATATCAATTGCACCGCGCCCATTTCAGGATCTCATCGGGTTTATTAATGGGAGAGGTCGTCTTGAGAGTAATTTGAGTGATGGGTTTCTATTCCCAATCACCCTCTTCGCTCATCCAAAACCTCTCAGGAATGGAAGGAAAATGAAGTCATTTATCGAACCACACTCAAATCAATTCACATCCCATCAAATCCTCCATTACCCATTTATATGTATATAAAACGACGAGGGAAATCTTAGCATGCCCATGAACAAAATAAGTATCTTCCACTCTGAGAGACATACCGCCTTTCTCTCACTAAAGAAGTCTTAATGAGAATTTCAATTTCGCCGATAAGTGCATTTAATCAAGTGAAAATTATGATTTAAATTGGAAAAAACTTCCTAATCGAAATATCCTAAATCCAATATGGATCCAATCTTGTCAAATATGCATGTATGAATAGAGAGTAAATAAATACCACAGGCAATGGGAATGGGATCTAGTAAGTACAGAGGGATCAGGAACAGAAAATTCAAATTTAAATCCGAATTCATAATTTAAATGAGAAAGCAGTGAAGCTGAAAAGAAGCGAGAGTATGAGAGAGGGACGAAGACGTACGAATTATAGCTAGAGAGGTTCAGTCGATGACGTCGAGATCGCCGTCGCCCTAAAGGACGACATGTTCCAAAAGTAAGGCATTAACAAAGGTTAGTATTGGAAAATCCCTCTGACCTTATGAATCGCTAGAAAGACTATTTAGACTACCAAACTGCCCCGAATATTCTACCAAGAGAGACTCATTAAAGGAAAAACAAAAGGGTAGAAAATGGGTAACTTACGGTCGGGGGTTCACTTTGAGAGTCCACCATGTCTCCTTCATACACCGGCTCGTCCTTTGAATAAGAAATTCAAGATTCAGTGATACTTGACATAACTAAATTCTCCATAGCACGCGAAGTAGTATTTATTAAATGTAGGGCATTTATCATGTAGATTCTCACAGTATTAGGAATCTCTCCGTTGCTGTCTCTTGAGCTACGAAGGTTTGACGCTGCCTTGGCGTAAGATCGAAGATCCTTGGGGTATGGAGTCGGAGCTCTTGCCAGTCCGCGCTTGGCGCTCATCATGGTCTGGATGGTCATGGCCAATTCGTCGTCGGTGCAAAACCTGATATGCGGGGCTGAACGAGGACGGGATGACTCATCAGACTCGGAAGCCTCTACCTCAATCTCCTCGCCATCGTCGTCATACACCGGCGGAGCTACAGATGGAAGGACAAAACAAATAGGAATGTGAGGAATTGTTCTCCAAATTCATCCGCCAAAAACAGACATTATCAATATTGAAGAAAAGATCATGACATCGCATGCAGGGAACTCATCGTCAAACACGAGCTCAACCATCGAGGGAGAACACAAAATCCGGGATTTATAAACTTCCCTCACCCCTCCCAAAACGTACCCCAAAAGAAATGTAAAAGAAATATCTCATTTATTTCCACATCCAATCTCTCATAAGTAGAACGCACTCAAACTCAAAAGAAATCTCAAGAAACAGAAAATGGATCCGTGGAAAAGGAGAGAATGCTAAAGGACCGAAATTTCTATCCTTTCTAGGCTAAACCTAAAATAACCCTAAATAATGCGACATGCTTTTTTCGGTCTCTTTTCGGTCCTTTAGTCTCGTCCCATAGAAAATAAATACTAAAGAATTTCAACTATTTTGTTCCAAATCCTTCAAAGTCTCCATTTCTGATTAAATCCATCTTTGGAAAAAGAGACAATAACTTACGCGGATCCACTTGCGGGAGGAGGAAGCATGTGAGAACAGGCTCTCCTTCCTCGTTCACATCATTTTGGAGCGGAACCAATGGCACGTTCTGAGTTCCTTGAAGCCAAATTGCTCCGAGTCCAGGAATATTGGCAATTGAGGCAGGCAGACTTGGGAGAAGATTTCCGACCAAGAACAAGACCTTGAGCGCCTTCAAATTCCCGAAGTCTTTTGGCAACTTGGTCAACCGGTTATTCGTCAGCGTGAGGATGGCGAGCGACGTGCAGTTGCAAATTTCATCCGGGAGTTCCGTCAGCTCATTTGACGCAGCGTAGAGTGTGTGGAGCCTCTTGAGCTTCCCAATGGCGGGAGGCAATTTAAAGAGCATATTTCGCACAAAGCTCAGCTCCTGCAGATTTATCAGGTCACCGATGGCGTCAGGCAATGTATCCATATGATTGGTATCCATCCGAAGAACCGTGAGGTTCGTGAGCTTGTAAAACCCTGCTGGGAGTGCCTGTGAAGACCAATTGACATTAGAAAATATTCTATATCATTTGAATACGCATACTATTCAAAGCCATTAGTTAGGTTGTTTTTAGCTTGGCAAATTCTAATCATTTATTCTAAAAAAAGCCACAAATTGTGTATAAGAGATGGAGACTTACATGAATGCGATTTTTCGACAACGTCACGTCAATAAGTTGCGTGCATTTCTCAATAGACTCGTGGATTGATATGCAGATGTTGGATGAAAAGTCAAGAGTCACCAGCTTCGGCATATATCCAATAACCTAAAACCCAAAGATCCATTTTTAAATGCTCATGGATGAACACTTGGGATTGACTTACTTTCGTCAGCTCTGGCATTTTGTTGTTATCAGCGTAGAATTCAGTCAGGTTGACAAAGCATCCAATTATGTCAGGCTAAGAATCAAATTATTAATTTAGTTTCAATTCTTCGACTTAGATTATGAGCAAAGATCGTATTGCTATTAAAGCCCTTCCATCATACTTAACAGCATAAGTAAATAATAATTTGAACAAATAATTTAGTGTAATTCAAGGAGTAATTGATCCACTTACAACGACAGTTTTGTTTCTTAATTTTAAATAAAGGCTAAAGTTTTCTTTACGTAACATTACATTTTAAAAAAGTTGAAATCGAAAAGTACGTGCGAAATGTATAGGTCGCTTGATTATAAAAAAAAGTTCATGTTAATATGAAATAAAAAAAACAAATGAATTTAGAAATCCATCTGTCTGAAGACAATTTAAGAAATGATGTAAAGAGTCAACGGCCGTAAATCTCATTGAAATTTAAAATCTAGTAGATTTGAAGCCATCAAAGGACAAATTTCAGAGATTATTTGTGTGCCTATTCCATTAAGTTTGAATGATCTAAGAAAGTAATTTACCAAATTCATCAAGAGGTTGTTGCCAATATCAAGTCGTGTGAGGTTCGTAAGACGGCACAAAGATTGCGGGAGATCTTCGAGCGCATTATCTCTGATATCGAGGATCCGAAGTTTAGTGAGCCGTCCATAGCTTGCAGGAAAAAATGACATGCAGGTGTCATTGAGACGAAGGTCTTCCAAATTCGTGAGATGAGAGATGGCTTCAGGTGTCGATTGCAAGTGATTGAGGCTGATGTCGAGATACACGAGGTTCTTATTACCCATCAAGGGATCAAAATCAGCAATAGCTGAAATTAAAAAAAAATTATTATAATTCAGCAATGCTATAAAAATTCATTAAATTGTAGGCTCAAACGGACTAATGATATAAATGAGAAATCATAGTCGAATGTTAATTTAATCAGGATTTGTTAAATTCGTTTGATCAAACGTTATGAGATTACAAAGATTTTGAGCTCAGATATCTGATTGTCAGAAATAAACCAGGAATTATTTCATATATCTTTTAAAATTCGTTCAAAATACCACATTTATCTTTTAAGAAAAAATGCACATTTTCTCTCTATATTTACCTATATCTTTATACTTTGGTATGTAAATAAATTTATTTATGAATTAATATAAATATGAGTTAATATTGCATGGAATAATTAATATCCCGGAATGCAATAAATTTGATATTTTGCAATAAAAATGCATTGATTTTTAGCCATTCAATTAAAAAATGCTTATTAAATATTTTTATTATTCGACTCACATTAAGAGAAAAAGACAGTTAATAAAGGAAGGGATAGAAAGACGAGAACAAAAGATCTAGTATTTGTAGGAATTCAATTCCTCCGTTCCTTTCCAGTTGTTAAGATCGAGTCTTTGGCTCCCAGATACCCAAATTCAACCATGTTAGAGAATAGAAAAGAATAAATATCCACTCAATCCTCTACATAGCACTAGGCATGTGTATGCACATAGTAAATTCACACAGCTTATTGAGCTCCGAGAAATTCCAAGCTAACAATGGGCAAAGAGGAGAAAGCGTCACTTGGTCCAAACATGCTTGAAATCCTCCACTCGCTAATAAGCCAGAAGCTAATGATCCGTCTAAATTCCTCACTCTCGAACATCCCATGAAAATCTCATTTGAGCCAGGGAAATCTCTAAGGAAGAAGAACTTCTCCAACAATCCAAAGTGTCCTTTCTCCTTCAAGGATCATACGACGTACCCAATCTCTCCCTATTTAACCACCCCGAATCCACTCATTTATCCAGGGATATAAAAGAGGGGCAAATGCAGGGGAGTCGTAAAGGACCGAGCAGAATCCAAAGAGCCCAACGTTAAAACCAAAAGTGAATGAAAGGCCCAAGAGGATTCCCCAACAAGCCCATCCATTAACCTTCAATGCCAAAATACCAACCGGGCCTTCCCACCCACCCCGTTCTAAAGGCCTCATCGCGTACTCAACTCAAAAATATGAAAATATTGAGCCATTCCTTTGAATTCCCTTCTTCTCTAAATTGACTCAATCGAGCCATAAATACCATTCAATGGCTTCATCAAATGAAATCACTGGAACTTGAAGAATCTCCTGCCAGAGCTCACGCTCGCTTACAAAAATAATAGATACCTACAGAATCGCCAATGGCCTCCAATACAAATGACGAGAATGACATTTCTTTAACATTTACTTCTAAAGATCCAATGAAGGGTCAGGCGATGATGAAAAGAGTGACGTCCTCACTAATTAGAGTACATTAAGAAACACTACTAGTCGATTAATAAGCTTAAGTATAATCTACTATAGGTAAACTCCAAAACGTATAATAAATACATAGTGGATCTCAAGAATGCTTTTTCATACACGAGTGTGGACAACTCGAAATCCTTAAGACCTTAAGTGACATCATTAATATAGTAAATATAAATTATATAAGTACGTAATTGATTAGTCAAACATGCACTTATGATGTTCCTTTTATGCCAGGTAGCTCATAATAACTATCAATATAATACAAATACAATGAATGATTAATAGCTGGCTATATAGACTATACTAAATTAATTATAAAAGACTCCAATAGACATTATTGGTGAAGGTCTTGACGTAGGCTGGGACTTGGTTCCCCAATACTAGTAAAAGAGGAAAGAAGAGCCTCCGAGTTGAGTGATAGTTGAAGAGAATGTGCTAGAGAGATATTTAGTTGGAGAGTGGAAGGGCCTGGGAGATAAAAGTATATGACGGTGCTGGGAGTTGAGATTAGAGAGTCACTCTTGACTTCTTGGGGTCCTTTGAGTCGATTCCCTCGGAGAATTTCTTTTGAGTGAAGAAATCCGTCCATCCGGTTGAAAGACTCTGGTCGAGACCAAAGCTTTAAAAAACTCCTCCCAAGACATATGAAAAGCATAGGTCTGGTTCTCCCAACCGTTCCTCCTACTCCCATAATTTTGACCTCCAATTTACAAATTTGCAAAACTGGGAACTAGACATTATGAACTAAAAGAATCCGCGTGATTTAATAAACAAGCATGCATGTAATGATCTTCTCATTCAGGCTTCTCTTTTCCAAGGCTTTACCTTTCTCTCCCTGTGTGCCTTTTGGTAATGACAGTATGACAGTAATGAGCATGAAAAGATTCTTATCCTTCATTCCAAAGGAACTCACCGTTTCTTGATATCTCGAGTTTTTGCAGTCGGGCCAGTTGGTTGAATTCATCAGGAGCAAGGGTCAACTGGTTGTCATTGAGATTAAGTTCTTTGAGATGCACACAACGGAAGAGCCATTCAGGTAGGTCGTGGATCTGGAAAGAAATGAACTTCATCAGCTCAACCCATCTTTATTGGAATATCCATGAGGAGGAAGGGCGTTTAAAGGGACAAGTGGGCCATGGATGAAGAAAGGCTTAGAATTAGCCAACATACGAACATCTATTCACCCTTGGAGGACTTGAAGAGAAAATTCTAACTTTCTCTCAAATCCTTTCACCATATTTTCCAAGGAAGAGAAATTCTTTCTGCAAGTGACAGTTCTTCTTGTTCACATTACTCTTGAACGCAAACGGCCTTGTGCCCAAGACATTTTATGTTGACTACTTAAGGAGGTCTGAGGAGTCCGGAGTTTGTTTCAAGGATTTCCTATTCTTATTGAACTCGAGTTGAATATTCAAGGGGGAATCGAAGGAATTGAGGATGCCAATGCCAATATTGCCAATGTATGTTCATATGGCATGTGTCTGTGCATGGAGTTGTTCGACTCGTGTGCCTTTTCATTTTCTCATGTAACATCATGTAGGAATTCATCTCTCACAAGTTAATAATTAGGAAATTGTGCGGTTCTAGGTACTGGTAAATACACGCCTTTTCATATCATTTACATTCCCTCATACTTATATGCATTTCCAGAATATGACGTAGTAGGAATTTCTTCCATCAACCCAGGCCAGGATGGATGAAAGGGGTTTCAGGTAATAATAATCATTTCATGTATGAAATTAATCTCAACTTTCAATATTAACTTTCTCCTCCTCTCACTCAAGTGATCTTCAATTTATGAATTACGCAAGGAACTTTCACTTCAATAAAATCCTATTAAATTGAATTCCCATCTCTCGAAAAACTTTTTAATGGCCAATATGCCACTCAATCCCAGGAATCGCAAATTGGAAAATATATAGTCTAGTGAATCGCGCTTTGAACAATTTTAATTAGAATTGCTCAAAATATATGGAAGCCAAATTTAATGAATTTTTTCCTTGATTATTCCACTTTGCCTATAATAGATATTTAATACTTCAATTCCATTTAATTACTTTCTCTCTCTTAACAAGTGATAATGTTAAAGTCATTGTACATTGTACGTAAAAAATTGGAGATTCGGATTATACAGACCCAAATAACTCAAAGTATTATCAAATTGCCAAAAAATAAACTCATTTTTTTAATATAATAATCGAATCATACTTTCAAAATTCCTAATAATATGATCTTTAGTCAAGCATACATTCCCCATAACTTTTCCCTAAATAATGAAGAATCAAAAGTTTGTTTTGGATACAAATGTTTTTATTAAATAATAACTCACAAACTTTGGCATGTGATTGTTAGAAAGATGCCGACCTAATTGGACTTATTCTTGGGATTTTATTGGTCAAATCATCCTGCACTACTTCGCTTTCGAACCATTCCCTGAAATCGTTAAAAAGAAAGACTCGTCCAGGAAAAAACTTTTAAAATTCAAAGAAATGATAACAGATTGGAAATGTGAAGTGAGGCCGAAGTAACTCTTCAAATTCAAAGAGGATGAGCTCTTTATTTTTATGCTTCTCTAGTCAAGTATTTGATTAGAGGAATTGAAGCGAACATGATGTCGTCTTGAGCTAGTCAAATCTTCAAACTCTTCCTCATTCCCTGTCTGGAATTTGATATAAAAGTAACAAGTAATATATAAAAAATAAAATAATAAATAAAATCCAAAAATACTCAAAATGCCCCTGTGGGATATTGAAAAAACCCCATAATTGTCAAAGGCCCCCCGTTCTGATTCATCTCTAAGGTAATTGGTAACCCTCATTCTTCCCAGGGCTCCATGTAATTATTTTAATATGCTCAAATATCTCGAGAAAGATAAGCCTTTAATAAATTGTTATGACTCGGAGCTCAGGTTTCTTTTGTTTATACTCTGAGCATGAGAGGAGAGTTGACGTGAGCTTGGCTTTCGTATCATTAGCAAAATAAAGTCAACTAATAGGCATAACAAATAAGAGTTTGAATTAAAATTAAGTAAAGTTTAGTAGAGAGCTCAATTTCGCCAATCAAGCGAACAAACCCGAGATCCTTGTTGTCCTTAGACTTATTAGAAAGATCTCAAGATAAGCCCAATATAGAAATTTTAAAGAAATGATGTTATTCTTGGAACTGAAAAGGATTCCTTAATTTAAATAAAGATTCCTCTCACTGACTCAAATTTGAGAAGAAATCCAAATGGATAAATAAGAAGCCAAACTGAATAAATAGCAATTTTTTTCGATTGACACGAGTCACAAATCTCAAAAAATGCATGACAATATTCACAAGTAAACAAAAAGTCACATATACACCGAAAGGAGATACACCTACATAATAAATAACACAATGCTCGGAATCAGTGTTCAAAACATAACAACTTCTGGATATTTGGAAAATCCCGAGACGCGTGTCAATGCGAATTCTCCAAGAGCTAACAACAATTCTCGACTTCTTCATTCAGAGACGGAAAATATTCCTGAGATATCCATAATCATCATGAATTCATTTATGCATTACAGATCAACAAAATGAGTTTTTCAAATGTTACATATCGTCCATCAATTTAATTAATTTGCTTTTCACGGGAATTCAATAGAAAAGCTATTATGCATAGCCATTAGCCATTCATTGGAACAAACTACTTATTTATTTATGGTAATTATTAATTATATTTCACTTCTATTGTTAACATCAATTCTAGATGTTAATCTCTTGGTGTTAATGATAAGACCCTCCGGACAAGTTTTGCTAATTTTGACCACATAAATGAAATTTGCATGTGCCAAACCCAACTCCCATCGCCAAACGCTAATGAGCCAAATTGTAGAATATACAATATGTTACCTATTCAGAGGGATAGGATCCTGGCAATGGATTTTCCTTTGGCAGGTTGGTTTTTAGGGGGTCTGTACTAATTAATATATATTAATTTCAAAAGCAAAAAAGAGTGGTTTTTAAACAATTTAAATCAAAAGAATAAAAAAAACGGTTGTTAGAAAGGAAATTTTTAAATTGTAGATCGATTAAATCTATCTGGCCCGACAAGGCCCAAGAAAATTTTTAAATTTTAGATTGACCAAAACTACCTGGCACGCGAGGGCCAGAAAAATTTTGAAAATTTTTGTTATCTATTATAACTATAGGGCCCAAGAAAATTTTTAAACACAATTACTTAAAAATTATCATAGAATTCTCATACAAACACTAAAATAATTACGGGACCGAAGGGCACAAGGAAATTTTTTCGAAATAATTTAAAATTGCAGACACCCAATTAAAAACTAACTTTAATCACTTTTAATTGTCTCGAAGTACTTTCAGTTTTATTAAGAGGAACGTAAGTGGAGTAAAATTCAAAATTCCTTTAATCTTCATCATGTTCGTTTATCGTTTCATTTGAGTATTTGGCTTTAATATATTCGTGAATGCTAACCCGCTTCTCCGCACCACTTGAATGAAATTTAATGATTAAGCTGATACTGATATTTAATTTCGATTTCCAGTCAATCGGTAATTAATAACATGCATAGAATTCATAAGGAAGTCAATTAAAAAGGTAAATCTAGCATAAGTTCAGCTAATACTAGCCCTTAAATTGCTCACGAGAAATTAATTAAGTCTATCATGATGGCGTTTGACTTGATGTGGATTCAATTAGGATTTAATTACAACTTGTGTGACGCAATGTGGAAGGAAACAAAGGCAAGAGATGTGAGGATCTCCTTATTGGATTCCCATTTCTCCGAGCTCATCTAATTCCCCGAACACTTTCAAGTGGGTGAAGATTAGCCTCAAGTCCTGGGGTCCTCTGGGAAAATCGCCGTCTACCCCATTAAGACCCCAACTTACCTCGTCGCGACTTAACTTGGTCACGAGGGAGAGCAACTCGAAGATCCCTCTTGGACCAACAGAGAGATGATCAAACATCTGCATAAGTAAATGGATTGTATAATAACAAAAGACTCGCTTCCTCTCGTTAGGCCAACTCGTTCCCTAATGAGCTCCGAAACTCCTTCCCTTTCCACTCCTTGTTGACATTCATCAAATCCATACGCCATCCAAATGAACGACACGGTTAATCATGGAAATTCCTTTTTCATCACACCTTCTTTCAAACCCAAGGCGGCACTTACAAGACAAAAGACCCATGCACATCCTACGAACACGAACCTCCCAGTGATGATCTCAATTAAGAATTGCAAATAGAAAAGATCAATTCTTTTACATTTACTCATGGGAATATGGAAGGAAACTGGTGGAAACTGATAAAAAATATCTATACTATAGCCCCCTAAATATATTGAGAGTTTGGAAGTAAATAAAAATGAATACAAGAAGGAAGAATCAAGTAGAATTCAAGATATATATTTTACATAGGGATTTAAATCATCTCTTTGAGAGATTTTGGTTTGGAAATGAAATCCCAGAGATGGTAATGCACCTTTGAGAAAAGAATTTTTGGAATTGTCCAAGAAATGTCTCAAACCAATGCGGCTCTCTTGTCTCCTCTTAACTGGCTGAGCCTTTCACTTGAACAAACACATATGAAGTGAATGTGACATGTTTCAATTTGAATAATTTCATGTTTAAAGACCTGTGCATGGGCTGAACTTCCAATCGTCCGCAACTCCTCTATTTGTATTACAAGATAGAGAAGAAGCCATTAGGGCCTCACAATCAAATATCAATTTCTCATGTGGAATATTTGCATAGAGAGGGCTGAGAGAAATTATCACTTTCACTCCTTTTCTTATCAGGAGTTCAGGAGAGATGAGCGCTATCAATTCATAGTTCGCCTTATATCTCCATTCAGAGCACAAACAACACATTTACTTTTACCTTCATGGAACCATAGCCACATAGAAGAGTAAACACTCAAACATGGTCATCAGAATGACATGAGCTGATTGGAATTCGATTTGACATACATATACATATTAGATATATATATATACTTATATACATTTATTACATTAACAATTCAATCTCCTTGACCAAAAATTTCTTGGGAGAATTTACGATCTTTAAATAAACTTGATCCTTTGGCTATTAAAGTCTTATGGTTTAGAAAATGCTGACAAAGAGAAATCCATCAAAATGTGAAATTAGTCATGAGAAATGTTCTTAATGAGCTATTAATCGTAAAACGACCGAGGATTTAAAAACATCCTAAAATATAATTTGAGCCAATTAATTGCAAGAAGTACAATAAAATTCCTCGATAATTTGCTTATGCAGAAATAATATGAATGTAGATATAATATACATACAGTAAATATATGAATAATGGTGCAGGGGAAGGGAAGATTTTGGAAAAATCATACCTGGTTAGCAGAGAGGTCAAGCTTGAGAAGGGTTTTGTCATAGACTGCGATTTCCTCCGGAATTTCAGTTAGGTTGTTGTGTCGCAGGTCAATTTCCGTAACGTCAGGTGCCTCGTAAGTCTTCGAGAAGCAAGAGCACAACCACATACTTGCTCCTCGTCTTCGACGACGACGACTGCTACTCTGGAAATCATAAATCATTCTTCGATAACGCACGCATATGAATAAAGAAATTTAGTATATAGATGGATATTTTAGATATATAGATATCAATTTTAAATCCCATTTAAAGTATTCAAGATAATCATGAGCATAAAGACTATCACATGAGTAGGGTGAGTTGGTGCGTGTACTAGCTATATAATCGTAAGTTTAAGGTGTATGAACAATTGTACTTTATAAGCCGAATCCCATTTTTGAATTTAATAAGAAAACTGAATAATTCCTTTTATAGTGACTCAGCGGGGGTCTGAGGGTGCAAATTGGAGCTTTGATTTCAATGGCCAAGTTGGAGTCAATTGAAAATGTTCGCCCTTTGAGTCAAAGGTAGGTTGAGAGGAAATGAGGTTCAATTTCCGCCCACCCAGTTCCGCCGACGAGGATTCACATTCTTTCACCACGAGCCAAATGCAAATAATAGCAAACCATAATCCTCAGCCATTATTATTTTATGTTTCTCTCTACTGGCTAATATATGCATATATGCTTGGTAGGCAACTATCAATGATACATATGCCCCTGTGTGTTTGTGTGGGGCTGTTCTCTTCTGTTTAACCGATCCATCAGCACATGAAATAAGCATCGGGTCCAGAGACACATATTCGGCTAATATACATGGATTTGAATGGGAAGTAATATGGAAAGAGTCCTCACTGAAGAGCCCTAATCAATTTTTCTCTTTTGTAGTTGATTACATGAAGCTCAGATTGAAGAGTTAAATCCCCTTTCATCTCGCATTTTACCTTATATATTTTTACCCAATAATAAACCTAATAGCAATCTAACTAACCAAAAAATTCAAATTACAAATGAGGCAAATGAGATTTTTAACTTGAATAGCCAAAAATTGCCAACTCTGCGAAATCATCCTGCCTTGGAAATAAATTTGCTATTTGATTTGCTCTTTTGCTCATTCCACTATTTATAACTTCATATTCATATACCTAAGCATATCAATGTTTCAAACAAACTAATTTTATTCATGAGAATAAAAAATTATATGAATTACAAATAAATCAATTAAGTTTAAGCATTTATTACAATTTTAGTTACCTAGATAAATTAGTAATTAGGTGTAGTGTAGTAATAAGACTATAATTTTGCTAACAATTTTTATTTAAAATACTAATTATTAAGACACCTAGGTATTGTTAAACAACTTAATTAGGTAGATGTAAAATAAATTTTTCAAATAATTACTAATAATAAGTAAAACCATAGAGAGAAATTTCATGTAAAAGCCATTAAAAATTAAATTGGAAAATTATTATAAACAAATAATGAATTTGCAAGTCTTTCATTTAAATTGCTACAAATAAATGTAATTTTTCTTGACGATTCAAGCATGAATGCAAAGCCTTTTGCTACATTAAATTTCTTTTTAGATTTGCAAATAAGTATGTTTATTTGATTAGGAACATTTCATTCCTTTCCAAGGATGAATTAAAGTCAAGCAAGATATTTAGTTAAATTTACTTAACCAATACTTGTAGTTATCCAATCAAAAAAAATTAAATTGGGATTTGAGTAAATAAAATCTACGTGAAAATAGAACTCAATTAGCCAGCTACTAATATTAATGTCTGATAAAGAGATTCAAAGGGCTTTAGATCACGAAATTATAATGTGATAATAAAATTAAAGGCTCAACTCATTGAACTCCAAGGCTCAAACCGAGTTTCAATTTGTCATAAAGGACTCAATTGGTCAAAGGAGCTCAAATGCGAATCCCCGTGTGTGCAAGGAAACGGAAATTTGTTATCAAGGAGCCGAAAATATTTTTCCCTTGCGTTTCTCCTCCAACCGAAATGAAATGGAGTTAAAAAACGGAAATAATGCTCATTGTGCCCGAGTTGGCTCGTGGTTGATGAATAGGGCGGCTTGGGCCGGTTTCCCTTCTACTGCTAGCATGAATTGTGCTTTAATGACATATGAACGTATGAGCCACCACATGGATTTGAACTTGGTCAAGAGGGAAAGGGCTGTACGGACGGGGATGGCGAGCCGATGGGGATGAAAATGAAAGGGGTAGAAAGGGCAGGGTGAGTCTTCCTGGTCATCCCTGAGCACATGAGATGAGGATGACAGGAAGAAAGACAAGGGATGAGGCTCCGGTGGACAAGAGCGAGAGAATGGGAATTGGAGTGAAAGCCATTTGAGGCCCGAGGAGCCCAATGTAGGTATGTATGAAGGATGGGATTGAGAAAATGAAAATGAGAAAATGAAAATGAAGGGGTTGGAGGATGAGCGGGGTTGAACTTACGGATACGGGGAGAAACTGCAGGGTAGAAGGGTCACTCGAGACTCGGGCAGGCCGGTGAGCCGGGTAAATGCCAGCGGGCGACTTCGGGGAGTCGTGAACGGACCGAAAATGGCAAGTGAACAACGGGGATGAGAATTGTGGACTCACTAGGCTGAAAGTCAGAAGAGAAGTGAAGAGAGGCTCATACAGGTGAATGTTCCTTGGTTTATACTCCTAAGCTTTTCCTCGTTCTTGAAAAGAAATGTGAAGTGAGTGAGTCCTTTCACTTACGATAGAAGGAGTCACTTGGAGGTCACACGAGGCCTCTGACCCGCTGTCAAGGCTCCAAGGGAATAGCGAAGCCCGGTTCGTGCGAGAACGGTCGCGAGCGAGGTTCGGGGATGGCAGTCGACGGTCGACTGAGACTCCGCACCCACCGAATGCCCCTTTTACTCCTTAATACCGCCCGCTCTCACAACTTCCGCCAACTTCAAATCCTTCTATATATTCCCTATATTTATGACTATGTACATGCCAAAGTGAGTTCTCTCATTTCTTCAAAGTCCAACACTCTGCTACTCCGTACAAAATGTAATTTGGGATCTATTTACTTTCATTATCTTTACTTTTACTTTCAATTAAAACAACAGTTAAGGGTTTTTAATTCTGTTGAGTGAATTTATTCAGTGTGTTGCTAATTAGATATTTACAAAGTAATTAAAATACAAAGTGCAACGGTACTTATGAGTGGAACGAGTGAATTTGATCAAAAGGGTAATTTTTTACCATCCTACATAAAATAAACTGACTTTGTTTTCAACCGAAAAATAAAAATAAATAAAAATAAAAGATTATCATCATAACTATATATATATAAATAGTATTAAAAATAAGTACATAATTCATTTTAAATTCATAATAAATTGTAATTAATAATTTAATTACAATAAATTATTGTAATTTAAAAAAAATATTTTTAAACTTTGTTTTTTGTTTCAATTAAATAATAGTATAATAGAATAACAGACTTAATATTTGTTGAATGTTGATAAGTAAAAATATTTAAAAATCTATGATTTTAAGGTATGAAATAAATAATTCTTAATTTATTTTTTATACTTCGTAATCTAACAAGTATGCTATGTAAATTGACTTAATTATACTTAATTGCAGATAATTGAATGCAGGCTAAAGTGAGTTCATCTGAAGAGTTCAATGCGGTTGGAATTTCGTCGAGGACTTCGTATCCAAAAGAATCATTCAAGAATCAAGGGTTCAAATTCAGAGATGTCGAAGATGAGGAAGAAGAAAGAAATCGCAGAGAATTTTCGAAGAAGCACGAGAAGAGAATTTCCCTCTTTAAACCTCACATAACATTCCGGATTTTGAAGGTTGAAATTACTCTTGAGGGCCTTGATGGGATAACGCTCCAAGCCTTATGGGTTCGACTCAAGGACTCAAGACAACTAACATTTAAGATTGATGAACAAATGAAAAAATCTATATGGGAGATTATTAAGCTCTTGCCTCGCATCGAATTTTTTCTTCTTCCTGAACCACGACCCGATCTCGTCCTTCACAAACGAGCAAAGTTTAAAGACGAAAGAGGAAACTTGTATGAACCAACCACGGCCCCTTTAGATATCTATGAATACGCTCCAATTGAAAGATACGTTAAGATCGAAGTGCCTACCATTAGATTATCCCGAACAAAAAGTAAACCTGGCGAAAATAATGACAATGCCACCAAGAAAGACAAAGGCAAAAGGAATAAAGGAGCCCTTAAGAAAGACTCCAAAAAATCACAGGATAAAAAAGGCAAATCAGATCCAAAAGTTGTTAAGACAAAACCGAGTGAAAGCAACATTGGAGGAGCAATAGAAATCAAGCCCAGTACAAGCACAAAGAAAGTGACAATTACAAAGGAAAAACCTGTAGTTAAACTCAATAAAAAGGGCAAGAAGGGAAATTTGAAGAAAGAAGTTCACACGACGGAAAAAGATAAAGAAGGCGTCAAAGACAATGAGAAGGGTGAGAAGGCAAAGGAGCGAAAGGAAGCCGGGAGTTTAATGAACACGCCGATCTCCAGCACCTTCATGTCTTCAAGGGTCATTAAACCTAGAAAGAGGAAGAGAAGGGTCGCGCCGGGCAAAGGGCAAACAGAGCTTATTCGCGGTTCTTGCCCAACTTATCACACCCGCGTGGACGTGACAAAGAAAGTCATGGTTCTCTCCTATGAGCAAGTCTCCGAAGAATACGGCAACCGCCTCGTGGTCGTCTCGAGTCAACAAGACCGCGAAGAGGCCATTTTCTCTTCCACGAAGCACGTCAGAGGGGACTTGAACATTATCCAGTATTGCATCATGGAACGGGTAGCTCGCGCGCGATTCGAAGGGGAGCCCACTCGTGGGAATGTGAGCCTCGCCAACTTGAAGATTGAGGCCAAGTCTTTGTTCCATCAGCGCAAAGCGCTGGTCCGAGGAAACCTCTTCAGGAAGCAGATGGTTCCAATGAAGTTCGGCCCGACTCGTGCCCCCTGCTTCACAACCGTCTTCCACTTGCCCCGATTTTACAAATTCGTGGAAACCGGGGTCACGAGCGCTCTGAGGAAAGTCTTCAACGTCCTGAAGAGCAAGCCGGAATACTACGAGGAAACGGCCAAGATGAAGAAATTGTTCGGGAAGCACATGGTCATGAATCTCATCGACGGCCCCCATGGATGTCTATTTCGCCAGTATGATCTCCCTCTTTCTCAAACAAGGAAGGAGATGTACGAGGACACGGCCACTTCAGACAAAGTCAGAGACCAAATGGACAGGAAGCTGATCAAGGTCATGGCCCTCGTGAAGCCCAACCTTGACATAGAGTCCTACGTCCGCAAGCCCTGTGATGAGAAGTTGGACTGTGATGGAGAGGACGACGAGGAGGAAGCCGGAACTTTCAATATTCACGACATGAGCATGGGCGTTGACTCGTCCCTCATGCCGCACCTCATGAAGCAAGTGTGGATGGAAGGAGGGACAACGGGGGTGTCGCTGAGCGACATTTCCAAGAAATTCTCCGTCACCCCGTTGGAGGCCCGAACCGCTGGCCGACTCCTTACCCGACTCAAATTCGCCCAAACTGTTCTTTCCGAGAAGCAGAAGACCAAAGTGCACAAATACGTCATGAAGGACCTGTACGGCCTCAACAAAATCGTCAAGAAGCTCAATCAAAGAGACCCCTCCGACGTGGGCAACAAGGGCGCTAAACCTTTGTCCTTGGCCAAGAAAAAGCTCGCCAGAGAGGCCAATCGTAAGAAGTTCGTGGAAAACTCTGGGGAGCATAAAAAAATTCCCTTCATTGACGTGAGCCAAGAACAAGTTGTGGCAATTGAAGTCGAGCTCGTCGAGAACTCCACGACCAAATTTGAGACGAGCGAGGGATGGGAAGTGACCATTGACCCCTTGCCAATCCCCAAGGAACCCCACAATTACGATCACTACAAGACTCTGAAGACCATTGAGCGAGAACGCTACATTTTGGAGTTCATCAAATCTCAAAAGTTCATCGTGGGCTTTGCGCCCATCCTCACCTCCCTCAAGAGATACGAGGCCCGTGTGGGGGAAACGGTGGAGGTTGACAAGAAAACAGTCGCGCGCGTCGTTCAGCAAATGCACAGCAAAGAGAAGATCCGGATTTGGTCCGTGACGGTCAATAAAGACGAGGCGAATTATAAGGCATCCGTGTACACCGTGCCTGACGTGGTCCCGGTCCCGGACGGCGTCATGGGCGACGTGGTCCAGGAACTCATCGATCGATGCACGAAAAAGCCGAAGCCCAACAAAGTGAAGAGAAAACGGTTTTCGCAGCTGATCAAGCCAACGTCCGTGCGAGCCTCGCGAGGACCCCACAGAACAATGAAAGAGTCAGGTTACGATCTTGACTCCTCCTTCTCGGCTGCATATGCAGCCAACGAGATGAAGCGAGAGCAAAAGTACGACGACATTGATAGAAGCGTCATTGAGAAACTCAAGGCTCAGCGTGCATTGTGGAGCGCGGAGGAGGACAACCAAATCCTGTATCTGTTCATGGCCAGCGTTCTCTTCATGCCCAAGTACGATTTCAAGCGGATCTTTATCTTCAATGCGGCTCAGATCAGAGACATTCTACATGATAAGCTCCAAGAGTCTGTGAACAAAACTTCCATAGCTGTCCGACGGAGAATTCACCATCTGCTCAAGAAGGAGCGACAGTTGGCAGCCTATGAGTACTTTGTTGGCAAGGCCCTGAACGACGAATTCCTTCATACGAATTTGCTCCAGCGCTATCGAAATGACATTGACGAGCGGAAAGTTTTCTCCAAAGTCCCGAACGATGCGCTCCTGGAAGTGTCGGAATATCTCTATAGCAAGTTTGGCGGGAAGACGGGGCTTCAGACTTTTGACATCCGTGCGGTGGAACAGGACAGGGAGGAAATGAGTGGATTGAAGAACATCGGACCGTGGGAGTTGAGGTGGAAGGAAGAAGAGGAACAAACTTGCTTGATCGTTTCAGCCCTCGACGACCCGCGAAACGAAGAGGAAATTAAACTTTGGCTCTCTCGCTCGGCCCTTCTCAGCCTCATCCTCTGCGGGGACAATTATGAGGTTTTGCAATCTTTTCTTCAACCGCTGGAAGACGAATCCTTGGAGGATGCCATTGGAGCCATGCGACAACTTGAATTGATAACCGTTGAAAAGAAATCTCTCAAATTCTCAATCTCATACTTGTAAGCAACCAATATACTTATTAGTAATTATTACTTTAATACATTATTAATTCGCAATTTAACGAGTTAACTAAACTAATTATTAATTATCAAACGACTGTAAATGTTTTTTTTAATTAGAGTAAGAAAAAGGATGGCCCCATACTTGTCTCCCACTGGATACTCATTAGCTGACACTTTCATTAATTCAGCCATCAGCGTAGAAGAAGTTGATCTCACGTCTTTTTATGAACCTTCCATTTTTGCTCTTCTTGCTGAACTTTCGATCCGTGGATATGTATGATTTCGAATAAAACATTTGTCTTAAATAGAATTATCATTCTAATAAGCCTTCAACTCTTCAATTTGTTAGTTTTTAATTTTTTAATTTGTTTCTAAATAGGTGGACTATACGATCATATTTCCTGACTCAGTCATTTGCGTGAACGAAGAATGGCGTCAAATCTTTGAAACTCTCATTAACAACGACGAAGAGGTTTGTCATTCCTACAACTAATCCTGAAACAATTTTAAATTTTATAATTTATTCTTCAATTTCTTCATTTGGTTGCAGGAGCAAAGCGAGGAATCGTCAAGCGGAGAGAGTGAAGAGGAAGAGATCAGAATTCCTCCACCGCCGAAATTCCATCGTATTCAGGAAATTGACGACGACGAACCGGCCAACAAAAGAAGACGAGTTGAAACGATTTCATCCAAACTTGAGCAGATTATCGAAAGGAACTTTGTTCTCATCAACAATGAGAAAGTTCCCAGGAAATTGATCGCTGTACCGAACGTCGTGCAAATGACCAAAGTAAGTTATTTCATTGACTCGAATTTAGCTTTTTATATTTTGTGCATAAGACCGTTTGTTATACTATGATTCCTTATGATGATGAATTAATTAACAAATACACGTCACTTTTAAAGGGACACCAAGAACTTGAACCTGAAATGATAAGCGAGGAAAAAACAGTGATAATAAGCAAAGGCGGAGTTACCAAAAATGTCTCGGATATTTCCAACAAGGCTCTTCGATTCCTTCGTGAGCGGATGAACAGCGATGAGAACAACGACCGAAGAGTGGAAAGAGACTTCTTTTCAATTGTACTTCCCAAAGTATCTGCTAAATTGGAATCAGGAGTTGGAGATTTGTTCGTCGACAAGCAACGCTCTGACCAATGGCTCGCTTCTATTCAAAATCTCCTCTATGTGTATGAGAACAGAGATTTTTTTAACTATGAAGATATTCATTATGGAAATTATCAGATAATTAGGAATGAATTAAATTTTTTATTTAGTGTCATCCCAACTCAATTTCTTGAAGGTAAAACCCACATGCCTCGTATACCTTCAATCAAACCCAAGTGGAAGAAGTTGTACACATTTATTGAGAGCTTTGGCTCCATGGGAATTTCAATCCTTTATCTCAAGGTTAACTTTATAATTTATTATTAATTATTCAAGTTTTATTCTTTAATCTTTAGAAGATCGTTTTATTTACTTGAACTTACATTTCAGAAAAACATGGAACGGTCTGAACTCATTGAAGGCCTCAATGTTCTCTTTAATCAGAAGGCAATTTTCATTGTTGGAGTTGCCAATCGAAGGTATTTATCAAGCCTCTTTTAATAGCTCTAATTTAATCCCTTGATTAGCATCTTTAAAACTTTAAATGTTTTCATTTTATAACTATTATTAATTAACTATACATTTAACTAAATAATATTTAGAAACCAATCACTTATTAAAAACCGAAGGCCTCCCCATGTTTTTAATAGCATTTATTATTATGTTAAATGATCCAATGAAATGAATAATTTCTCATTTTGAATAATTTCATATTTTTAAACTTTTTTCAGAGCTGTGGCCTTTTCCTTCATTTTCAAATGGGCAATGGCCGTTCCTCAAGATTCTTCAAATAACAAAGAAACTCACATGTAAGAGCAATGACTACCATTGAACAACTACTGTGAACTAGAGCAAATTAACTCATCTTTTAATGTTTGGATCAAATAGGGTTATTATGAGACCTTGGGTGCGATGCAACGGAGGAATTAATTGGCATCTCATTGATTTTGCACTCACGGCCATTATTAGTTTCTTGACTCAGCATCCGGTGCTAAATATGACTGAGCTGGCAGACTTCACTCGTCCTTTCATCTCTCCTCTTGAATCCATGATCCTCCTAATGGTAGTATAAAGATTGCATTCCGCCTTTCGATTCTTAACTGTTTGTTCTTAATAATTACAGGTGCTGCAGGTTGGAGATATCGTTAAAATAAGTGCTGTGGAAGAACCTACGAAAGTTTTCCTTTTCTCAGAACTCACTTCCGTTCGGCCAGGTACATCTAAAACATTCTTATATTACCTACATATTTAATGCTATTATAAGTTAAATGGCTTACACAGATACACAATGTAGATTAAAAAAAATTATCATTTTTTAATATTTTTATCTACATAATATGTTACAAAACAAGACTTCAATATGATGGTTGACTTTGACGAAGCGGAAGTAATATTGAAAGACTTCCCTACATTAAAATACACCGCACTCAGAAAATCATTTGAGGTGTTTTTGGAAAGCATGGGAGATGATGGACTCAAAGTGTATCAGAAGGATCCAGCTACTGACGGTAGAAGGAAAAAAACAAATTGATCTACTTACGATAAAGTATCTCACATTTAATTTATTAAGCTGTGCCATTAAAAATAATGAAATTGGCTAATAGAATGTCTATTAATAATGTTAAACTATTATTAATTAGATTTAAAACCAAATTTGATTTATGTAAACTATCTATTAAAAAAATTTATATGTACCTTTATAATACAAGTATTTTCATAAATAAAAATATTTTTAAAATATTAAGTAAAAGTGATCATTTACGTTAAGATCATTTTTATTTAACTATTAGGTTAAGAATATTAATTTTATACTTTTGATACAATGTTAAGACTATGTAACCAGACATAAATGGCCTGATATCTAATGCGTTTTAATGCTTTTAAAATAAAACTATTTTTACGATTAACCAAATCTTTTAGTACTTCATTTATTAATTGAATTCAGATATTTTTCACATACGATATGTTTTACTCGTGGGCAGTATGATATACTTGCATATATATATATATATGCAAACTTGCTACTTATTATAAACCCTTAATACTCGGTGTTGCGAAATAAGCGACGCTACTACATTTTATAGCTACATTCAGGCATTGTAACATAACAAGTCTATTAAATAGAATTACAACCATATCAATTTCACGCATGTATATGTAAAGTAAGTGGTTGGATTCGCTCAAACAAGAGGAGTTAAAAAAGGGGGGGTAATCGTGATCTTCCCACTTAACCTCGTTAAAGCTTTCCTGTATAAAATGAATGAGCATTAATATTCACAGAATTCACACATGCATACTTCTGTGTAAGAGTACAAATTATATTTCAAAGCTCATCCTCTCCACTGATATGTTCGAGTAGAGTTGGGTCTACAGCCTTCACTTCACCTTCGTCCTTTTTATGAAGATGAGGAAAGAGAAATAAAGGTCTACTTACGATTTCTTCTTAAGAGATTAAACTGGTTTAAAAGAGTTTTGAGTTGAAAACGGAGTTATACGAGTGTCACTGCTAATAGTGGGCCTCAACATAAAATTACATAATTCGACATTGAGAAATAAACATTTTCACCAAATTACATAAATAAAGATGATCTCAACGTGGATTCTAAGGGCATTTGACATTATTGCTTACCTTGCACATTTATGCTGACTTGAAGAAAGATCATGTAAGTATACGTAAGTTATTAAGTGATTTAATGGTCTTGACAATCTTTCGATCAACTACTTAGGGCCTATTAGCTAATTAGTTGTTGTCGGCAGATATTCTAGATTGTGCACAAGGGAGATTTAGCGATAAATTTTTTGTTTGCTAAAATGACATTCATTTGAGATCCTCCATTTTATACATATGGGCCAAATCAAACTCACACGTGTTATTGAGATTTAAAAAAAATTAGTTTAATGGATATGAAAAAGGTGGAAAACTTTTTTTGCTAAATTAAGAGCAACTATGGTTTGAATATGAATTGGGGGTTAAGAAAATATGAATTCGAGAGGATGAATTGCTAGCAGTGTTGAATTTATGATTGTAATTAGAAAAAGCAAATCGACCGTTTATGGTAATTAATGAATTCGCTAAAATTGACATATATCTGTGGAGTTTCTGCAGAAGAACCTTTAGGTCCGAAGCCCTCTGTTGAACGGAGGAAGACTTTCAATTCAAAATCTTTCTCTACTTCTCTATGTGATTCTTTTCCGTCTTTTGACTCGGGATTTAAAAGAGTTTTTAATTAGGTTTCGAGCTGCTCACGAGGTATCTTGACAAATCTACTTTCTGGCTAAATAATATTTAAGCGATGATCCTCACACGTGGTTTTTCTGGGACAGGTGGATTTCTAATTCGGAAGCTCGCTCGTCTAGGACCCCTTGGTGCCGACTGGACGTTAAGATGAAGACGAATCATTGGAATCTCTCCACGCCCTTACGCAATACGTCATGAGGTAAACATTAAATTTTAAATGAGTCCTCTTTTTATAAAACTGTTTTTCCCCATCAAAAAAACTCTCTTTGGACTCGTTAGCCGCAGAGGTAGACCTTCATTCTGTATTCATTTCTTATCATCCAATGTGTGAGCACTCCTGGGCCGTTTTGGACAATGAGAAAAAGGCCAAGTTAGTGAATTCACTTGCCCATGTACGTATAATTAATTACTAGAGTGAATGACGATGGTGGTCGGCCAACTCTTGTGGAACTCTTACAACACATTCGTTCTAAATGGGGATTATTATAAGTTGATTAGGTATTAGCCTGAGAACTCGACTCGAGGGTATTTCCCTTCGGGAGGCATAGGGTGGAAGCGTGAGAGCGTCTTCTTGCGCAACGGAACTTCCTCCTCTCATGAGAAAAGGTACTTGGAGCGAAGGTAGTTTCCTCAGTAGGAACCTACGACGCGACCCTGCATGTCACTCCGCTCCCGGGAACCCTAAAACGTGGTAATTCCTTATCCTCCCTGCTAGAACCCAATGACCTGGCGGTTTTTATCCAGGTGGATTCCCTACTTCAGACCCAACATGGCTGAAGACACTCGGAACTCGTTGAGAGGTACACATTACACATATCTTTTCATTTAGCTCACAAATAAGATCCTTTGACAAATGTCATTCAAAGCCAGGGATGAGGAAATCAATGAAAAATGAGATTATCTTCCACGCGCGAGCCATAGACCAACCAAGATTAGCTCGACTAGACTTATAAACTTTCTTAAGAACCATTCAAAAGAACTTGAGATTAATTACCATTACAACATCCAGCTCCACTTGTCAAAGAAATATTAATTATTCAGCGTATATTCTCAATCATGAACATTCACTCCATTTCGTATCCTTTATCTCTCAATTTGAATTAGTCTGAAGTGAAAAGGCAAAAGAGGATTAAAAATATCATTGCCTTTCTACTTATAGGTATATGAGAATGCATTTTTATAAACTTAATAGAAACCCAATACTTAAACTTTATTTAATTTACATAATATGGATTCAATATTTAACAATATTTGCCTAGACACGTTATATAAACGCTTGAACTAGAAAATTAGAAACTATTACGAATGTCATCATTGCTAATTTTTATTTAAAAGTTTTAAGTTTTTTTTCTGCTTATTTCCGATTCATAAGAGTTATTGAGTAATATGGTTTTTCTGTGCTAATGGAAATTCTATGCATAGTCAAGGAATGTGAGTTTGATGAGGAGGTATGGAAAGGTTTAGAGGCAAAATATGGATGGTGGCGTGGAGCACATCAGTGGAAAAAGAAATTTACTTCAATGGCACGCCAATGCGTTTAGTATTGAGTCCATCCTTCAATATTTGATTAGGTTTAATTGAGGGGTTAGGACATTGGTCGGGTCAGCTAGGGCTAGATGGTCGAGCTAGGTGTGGTTGGACCTGTGTGAGCGTCTGAGTCGCTAGGTGATGATGGTGAGAGCCGTGTCAACTTCGTGGTTGGGGACGCGGATGAGGGCGGGGGCGAAGAAGGCGTGTTTGGGCGTCCGTCGAGCAGCGCCTCGCACGGGAGCGACTCTACGCTAGCCGTTCCCGGCTTCTCCCGCCCGCCTTCCTCCGACTCTCTCGGATGGAATGAGCGGCAGGCAGGGCGGAGGATCAGGTGAGCTCACTCTTTCAATTCCATGGCCTACATCCTCTGCTTGCTCCCCCACCTTTCATTAATATGCGAGTCGAGTCTGGGTCTTGAAGTGGGCCAAGACGAGGTCGGGTTGACTTTCCACTTTCTACTACCACTACTACTACTGCTACTCCTCTGTGAGGATGAGTGGGGTGAGGGGGTGAGGGTCCAGGAGGACACCTCACAGTGGCGGTCCAGTGGTCCGAGCTAGTCGCTCTCCCTCACCCAACGACGTCACACCATGCCTGAGAGTCACGACAAGCCGCGGCCGAGGCTCAGGTAAACTCCCCGGGACTCAAACTTCCGCGCCACCCCATTCACCAACAACCGTTCAAAGACCCTCCGCCGAAATACTTGCTCTTCCTGTCCACACCATGGGGTTTCGAGCGACACTGTATGACTGGACACGCTTTGACAACCCTCGTTCCCACTAGTCTGTCTAGTTGTTCTCCTGATCGGGGCGGAAGATGCCCACGTGTTCCTCCCGCCCCGCTCAAATCTCGTCCACGTTTTTAAGTCTTTTGTTTCTAGGCCGTCGATGTCGTATGCCATGTTGCGGGACAACCGGTTCCCGGAGGCGAAGGACGTCACGGTGGCCACGCCCGAGGAGCTCGTCAAGAAGTTTGGCGGAACCCGCGTCGTGACACGGGTAAGTCCCCAGGCCACGTGCCTGCCACGCTGAGCTCACCCGTCCCCTCCAGGTCCTTATTGCGAACAATGGGATTGCGGCGGTGAAGTGCATGCGGAGCATCCGCCGTTGGTCCTACGAGATGTTCCGGAACGAGCGGGCCATCCGGTTCGTGGTCATGGTCACGCCCGAGGACCTCAAGGCCAATGCGGAGTACATCAAGATGGCAGACCACTACGTGCCGGTCCCGGGCGGGGCCAACAACAACAACTACGCCAACGTGGAGCTCATCCTGGACATTGCGAAGCGGATGCAGGTGCAGGCCGTGTGGGCCGGCTGGGGCCATGCCTCCGAAAACCCCAAGCTGCCCGAGATTCTATCCAAGAACAACATCGCGTTCATCGGGCCGCCCGAGAAGGCCATGTGGGCTCTGGGAGACAAAATTGCATCGAGCATCGTGGCCCAGACGGCCGACATCCCCACGCTCCCCTGGTCGGGATCAGGTTAGACCTTCACCCTCACAACTCATATCATGGGAGATAGGATTCTTTTTTAAATGGCGTCCTTATCTCCTATTAACTCGCCACCCCCAATATTTATCATCTTAAGTAGAGAGGACAATTGACCTCGCGGCTCCTCCATATGCGGCTCATTTAATTGGGGAGCTGTCTCGTTGGGCTTGACATAAGGAACTCGAGTTTATCTCGCGTTCAAACAGATATTCAATCTGGGGCATTAGGCCTCATAGCCTATATTCATATTATGATGGGATTTGAGGAGTTCAAGGACTCTTTGGGTTTTTTCATTTGAAAACCTCGTACGAGGCTTTTTGCCCTCCTCACCGCGAGTCCACGAATCTTGAAAACGAGTGACTGGGACGTGCGAGGAGGAGAGAGTAAATTTCAAGTTGATCGAGCAAGGTCTAGCACATTCGCTCAACACTCACCTATAGATACCCTCCAGATATACATGCACCCAGAGACTCCCAATTGGATATACCCCTCGCTCTTCCACATTCTCTCCAATTACAATCAACTTCCCAGAACCCCAACCCATGTGTCTTGACCAAAATATTTATCCCTTCCCTATTGCCCAACATGGGCAATTATCAATTCGCGAGGATCTATCCTTTCTACACATCCATGTAGTGTCCCATCCACTCGCATGATGCTGATGCTCATGGGTGCCATGGTTGGTCATGCACGAGGAGGGATTGCGAAAATGGGAAGTCTGAAGGGATGGTTCATTTCCAGGGTTGAAGGCGACGCTGAGCGGGAAAGAGAAAAAGATCAAGATCTCGTCAGAGCTTTACAAAAAGGGATGTGTGGAGTCGGTGGAGGAGGGCTTGACCGCCGCCCACGTCATCGGCTTCCCCGTCATGATCAAGGCCAGCGAGGGCGGCGGCGGGAAGGGGATTCGCAAGGCCGAATCGCCCGACGACTTCCCAAACCTCTTCAGACAAGTCCAGGCGGAAGTCCCAGGGTCGCCTGTGTTCATCATGAAGTTGGCTGCCTGCGCCCGTCATCTCGAAGTACAACTCTTGGCTGACCAGTACGGGAATGCCATTTCGCTCTTCGGCCGCGATTGCTCCATTCAAAGGAGACATCAGAAGATCATCGAAGAGGCTCCCTGCGTCATTGCTCAAGAAGAAGTGTTCGAGCAGATGGAAAAGGTCCGCACTAACAATCAAATCAACCTGATGGAAGGTCAATGGGATGACCTGTCACCCGAGACTTGTTTTGGGCTTCTTTGGACTCAATGGACTAATTTCCAAATTTTCATGGTTTCTCCCTAGGCGGCAGTGAGGCTGGCCAAGATGGTGGGATATGTGAGTGCCGGGACCGTGGAATATTTATACGACGTTGATGGGAACTTTTATTTCCTCGAGCTCAACCCAAGGCTCCAAGTGGAGCATCCTTGCACCGAGATGGTTGCAGACGTGAATTTGCCTGCTGCTCAGTTACAAGTACGAGATTCGAGCTATAATTATGGGTTTTTTATTTCAAAAATTGTTCCTTGTAGATTGCCATGGGTATTCCATTGTATCGAATCAAGAATATTCGGATTTTGTTTGGGGAAAGCCCTTGGGGAGACACACCGATTGACTTTGAAATGTATAAACCTCAACCATGCGGGCATGTGATTGCGGCTCGAATCACGAGTGAGAATCCGGACGAAGGCTTCAAGCCCTCGTCTGGAACGGTTCAAGAGCTCAATTTCCGATCCTCGAAGAATGTCTGGGGATATTTCTCTGTAGCGGCCAGTGGCGGACTCCATGAATTTGCAGATTCCCAATTCGGGCATTGTTTCTCCTGGGGAGAAGACAGAGAACAAGCGAGAGAGTAAGTTAGAATTTTAAATAGAAAATTGGCCTCTGCTGTTGGATGAAGTTTTCTGATGGAGTATTTAATTACACGTTTTATGAACTGTAGGAATTTGGTCATTGCCTTGAAAGAGCTTTCAATCCGTGGGGATTTCCGTACAACTGTGGAGTATTTGATTCATCTTCTCGAGACGGAGTCCTTCCAACAGAATACAATTGACACTGCTTGGTTGGACGTTTTGATCGCTGAGCGAGTTCAAGCTGACAAACCTGACATTATGCTCGGAGTCATTTGTGGCTCCCTCCACGTGGCGGACCAAGCCATTCTTCATGCATTCCAAACCTTTCAAACATCCCTCGAAAAGTAAATCAACCTTCACTTGCCAAATGGGCTAAAAAATTACTAATTAATAGGATGACAAAACTACTTATGCTGAATACGCTTTCCAAGCTCGTATATTTAAAAATATGTTTTTTTCGAAGGGGTCAAGTTCTGCCAGCGAATACATTGTGCAACACGATAACCGTCGAGCTGATCCACGAGGGGTACAAGTACAAAGTAGAAGTGGTCAAGAGCGGGCCCAACACCTACTTCCTCGCCATGAACAACTCGTACAAGGAAATTGAAGTTCATCGGATGTCAGACGGAGGTAAGGGCTTCTTTCAAACTTCGCGCCTTCCCACCTTCTCACTTTCCGCTTTTTAGGCTTGCTGTTGTCCGTGGACGGAGCGTCGTACATGACCTTCATGAAGGAGGAGGTCGACCGCTGGAGGGTCGTCATTGGAAATCAAACCTGTGTATTTGAGAAGGAAAATGACCCCACGTTGTTGAGAGCCCCGTCGGCCGGGAAACTCCTTGGGTTCTTGATCGAGGACGGCGGGCATTTATATGCTGGACAAGCCTATGCTGAGATCGAAGTGATGAAAATGGTCATGACCTTGACAGCAACCGAGTCGGGCTGCATTCGTTATAATAAGCGGCCAGGAGCCGTTCTTGAAGCTGGTTCTCTCATTGCCCGTCTTGACCTCGACGACGTGTCCAAAGTGACCAAAGCTCAAACCTTCGTTAACAAATTCCCTGACACGGAAGGGCAAACGATCTACATCGGAGAAAAACTCAATCAAGTCTATACTGCCTGCAAGACAAACCTTGACAATATTTTTGCTGGTACTGTGACACCTTCATTAAAATCATGAGCAATTACTTAATTTACTTAATTAATATAGTAGGTATTATAATTCTTCTCTCGTGTCCACAATAGCCTATAATTAACTAATGAATTAATTGGACCTCAACAGGTTACTGTCTCCCTGATCCATTCTTCATAGAGAAGCTCGACGACACGATTGACAAATTCATGAAAGCCTTACGTGATCCGAATCTTCCCCTTCTCGAGCTTCAGGTTCTCCATTTGTGCTCATTTTAAATTTATTTATTTCATTGCCTAATGAATTTAATGACTTGACAAGTGGGCAGGTCTTAACGGTCTAATTAATGTTCGTAGGAAGTGATTTCCTCCATTTCCGGCAGAATTCCTTCAAGTGTCGAGAAGAAGATTCGTAAACTGATGACGCTCTATGCGAGCAACATTACTTCAGTGTTGGCTCAATTCCCTTCTCAGCAAATTGCCTCTATCATTGACAGGTAAAAGATTTTAATCAGGGGTTTCAATGTGAGAATCCGCCCGGCGCCGGAACTTCCTTTCAGCTATTGGGAATGGGAAAATTGAATGGGAAATTTTTTCTCCTCCCCTCTCACAGCCATGCGGCCTCACTTCAAAAGAGAGCAGAGAGGGACGTTTTCTTCCTCACCACCCAAGGAATCCAACAACTCGTCCAGCGCTACAGGAACGGAATACGCGGAAGGATGAAGTCCGCTGTTCAAGAACTCCTCAAGAATTACTTAGCCGTGGAAACGCAATTTCAACATGGTCACTATGACAAGTGCGTTTCCCTGTTGAGGGAAAAGCACAAGGACGACATGGCCCAAGTTGCAGCCATCATCTTCTCTCACTATCAGGTGGCGAAGAAAAACATCCTCGTTTCCATCTTCATTGACCATGTTTGGAGCAACGAGCCGGGCTTGACCGACGAGTTGGCTCCAATTCTCAATGAACTCACGGCTCTGAACAGATCGGAGAATTCCCGCGTGGCTCTCAGAGCTCGCCAGGTTTTAATTGCGGCCCATCAACCCGCTTATGAGCTTCGCCACAATCAAATGGAGAGCATTTTCCTCTCTGCCATTGACATGTACGGCCATGACTTTCATCCGGAAAACCTTCAAAAACTCATCATGTCCGAGACTTCGATCTTTGACGTTCTCCATGACTTCTTTTATCATACGAACAAAGCCGTGCGAATGGCCGCTCTCGAGGTCTACGTCCGACGAGCCTACACATCCTATGAGCTCACTTGTCTTCAACATCAGGATCTCTACAACAACATGTGCATTGTCCAATTTCAATTCCTCCTCCCGAGCTCTCATCCCAATAGGATTCCGCACAACAAGGCTGTGGCCAATCACAACTTGACCCACACGCCGTCCTTGGAGGAAAGCTTCCTCGAGCTAATGAGCCAAATGGACGATTGTCAACGCACGGGGATCATGGCAGCTTTCACTTCCTTCGCCGAGTTCGAGTCGTACTTCGAGGAGATGATGGATCTCTTCTCAGAGTCCGCCATGGAGGCTCGGCACTCGGACGAAGAAGGGAGAAAGCAGAACATTTCAATCTCCATCTCTTCTTCTTTCTCCGAAGTCGGAATCAACGTGACTGACTATGACAAGGCCATGGAGCCGGTTCACATCCTCAACGTTGGGCTCAAAATGGAAGAGCCGAGAGACGACGAAGGACTCAACGAGGAATTCACGGCCTTCTGCTCAAAGAATCGAGAGTTGTTCGTGGAAAGGGGAATTCGGCGGATTACGTTCGTGGTCCTCTCCAGACGCCAGTTCCCCAAGTACTTCTCCTTCCGAGCGAGAGATGGGTTCATTGAGGATCGGATTTACCGGCACTTGGAGCCGGCCCTGGCCTTCCAATTGGAAATCAATCGGATGAGGACGTACGACCTCGAGGCCCTCCCCACTCGAGGCCCTCCCCACGTCCAACCAGAAGATGCACCTTTACCTTGGGAAGGCCAAGGTCGCGAAGGGCCAAGAGGTCACCGACTACCGGTTCTTCATCCGGTCCATCATCCGTCACTCGGACTTGATCACCAAGGAAGCCTCCTTTGAGTACCTTCAGAACGAAGGGGAAAGACTCCTCCTTGAGTCCATGGATGAGTTGGAAGTCGCCTTTTCTCATCCATACTCCAAGAGAACCGACTGCAATCACATCTTCCTCAACTTCGTCCCGACGGTCATCATGGATCCTCTGAAGATCCAAGAGAATGTCCGAAACATGGTCATGCGCTATGGTCCGCGTCTCTGGAAGCTTCGAGTTCTTCAAGCCGAATTGAAAATGACCATCCGCCAGACGCCGAACAGCCCAACGATGCCCATTCGACTCTGCTTGTCCAATGAAAGCGGATATTACCTTGACATGTCTCTGTACAGGGAAGTCAATGACCCCAAGACGGGCCTCATCAAGTTCGAGTCCTTTGAGGAAAAACAAGGGCCGCTCCACGGCCTGCCCGTCTCCACGCCATACATGACCAAGGACTACTTACAACAAAAGAGATTCCAAGCCCAGTCGAACGGGACAACCTACGTTTACGACTTTCCAGACATGTTCAAACAAGTTCTTGTGCGAATTTGGACAGACTTCAAAGACACGCATCCGGATCAAGAGATAGAGGTTCCAACTCATCCGATCCAATGTATCGAGCTGGTCCTTGACTCTCAGGATCATCTCCATGAGCAGAAGCGACTCCCGGGGGAAAACAACATCGGCATGGTCGCGTGGAAGATGCGAATTCACACTCCTGAGTTTCCAGAGGGACGGGAGTTGATTGTGATAGCGAATG